>JAESVK010000739.1:1342307-1366268 GCA_017140935.1 Hamamelis virginiana
ACTTCACTTTCGCATTTTGCCTCCAAAAAACTTCCTTAAAAACTACTTCTTCAAATCTACTCCTAAGAATTCCTCCTTGTAATTCAACACAAACTGAACCGCTATATTCTAAAACAGCAATTTCCCCAATCCTTCTTCTATTGGCCTCCACTGTTGATGAATGAATTTTCCGTTTTTATTGGCAATTATGAGAAGGAAACGAGTGGGCAATAACTTAAGGGTAACCGGGTTGAACCATTAGTTACAAGCTTCTCTCATATCAAATGTCTACTCCTCATTCTTTCAAATTAGTCAGCCACTCTATGCCTTATAAAGGAGAGGTCTATGCTTTAGGCCTTAGTACACCAGTCTCAAGGATCCGCTAGGTACGAGGTATCTCAAAATAGAATAAAAGAGGTTCACTCACTTGTCAGGCCCACTGTTGCAACTCATCAAATCCGAAGCATTAATGATCGTCATTAATGAGCCACCTTTCTCACATGTCATCGATACGTCATCCTCATCCTCATTTACTTTTAAGAAAGGTAAGGCAAAGGTTCCTCATTCCGTTGAGTGGAGTGAGTACCACTACCCCAACTAGAACTCACTCCTATCCTTTTAAGCCGTGTACCTCGAGTCATCACAAAGTGGGCAAGATAAAAAACTACCAACATGTCCTCAAGGTGGAATCCTAACGAGTCTCGACATCACCTTAACTAGCAACAAGCTCTAAATAGAGCTTCATGGGCCTTGTTGTTGACCCAGGCTGCCGTAAAGCATCAAGGTGCAGTACCTCTAGGGGGAGTGACAGTAACTCGCATACCTTAGCTACCATCATCGCTGTGGGCTTCCTCGAGGAGAACACTATTCTCCTTTTTTTTAAGGGAACCCATTTTAGAGCAAGTATGCCCACCCAGAGTGGGCATCCACCCAAAGGTCGGTATGCATGTCAAGATTTGGGGAAGCTCGATGGGGAATCATAAAGCCAACAATCACATATGTGATGTTCTTCATATCTGATATCCTCCATGAAGAGTTTTATGGCATATAACTCTCTTTTAATGATTTTTCATGCATCATGTTCACATTGAGTCAAGAGTGATAGGGTCGTCTTGAGCGAGTTGTATGACCAACCCTTGGTCACTCAACTTAGGTGAGTGGCATTTGCTTTGAGTGCGTTACTTTGAGATTGCCTCCTCGTGCCAAGGAGATCCATCTGCATCTACAAGTCCTTCATGTCTCCCTCTCCTTCTTCTTTTGACATGTGGCTGCCTTTCACAAGTACATGTGTCATAATCCCAATAGTCCATGTGGCACTTTGACTTGATCAAACCGTAAGGAAGACAAGTACATGTCTCCCTCTCTTCATGCAATGACTTATGGCTATAAACAAACCGTAAGGAGGGAAAGGGAGAGAAGGGGAGGGCGGCTAGTGACAAAACTTCGGCATGAGAGATCAAGTGATATTCATCTAGCAACAAAGTTTTGGCAACCGATGACAATCAATGGTTTGGTTTTTTTTTTTTTTTTTTGTTGGGTTTTGTTTCCCACGAGGCCATAAGAAAGTGTTGTTTCCCATGCATACCAATTATACATTTTGGTTGGATCATCAAAGTTTTGTTTCATGACTATCATTTTGTATGCTTCTTATTTATTTGTTTTGGTAGAATGTATACTTATTTAGTGCACCTTTTGACTAATTTTTTTTACAAATACCAACCTTGCCCTTCAAGAATGAACTTCAACAAAATTCATTCCATCTGTGATCTATGTCCCAACCTTTTGACTAAAAAGTTTTGCAAATACCAACATAAACCTTTAAATTAACCTTTATTTTTATATTTATATGAAACATAGTTAAATTTACTAGCTTATTTATAATTTTATTATTTATATTATTTACAATTTATAATTTTATTATAAATAAGCTTATTTGTAATTTTATTGCCAAGTAGGAAAATAAAGAAGTATTCTGCAAAGGTAATAATGTCCATTCACGATGATAAGCAGCTTTAAAATAAAGTAAAAGCACTTTTCGGATGGTATCCAAACAGACAGTAAGAGCACTTTTCGTGTCAACAGCACTTTAAAATACAGTTTTCAAACACAACTAACTTCTGCTTTTACTTCTCTTCTGCTTCTGCTTCAAAAGCATAAGTAGAAGCTATCCCAAACAGGCCTTTAATCAACTAAATTATGCTATGCTTGTAAGTCTTAGATTGCTTCCAAATTATTGGATAGTAGTTTACACCATCATTTTTATTTATTTATATATTTTATATGTTATTTACTTTTCTTTTTACTCATTTTTAACTACTTTGAATTATTTTTATATATTTTTTAAATATCAAATAATTTGATATTCGAATAGTCACGCCTCATGCTTTGAGGCTCAAGCCTGGCCTCATGGGGGAGAAAATGCACCACCTTTGAAAACATTGGTTTTAATTACTTTTATTTTCTCTGCCAAACATGTGAATCAAAATGAGAACAATACATTTGATAGTTACAATGTATAGGCTAGAAATGTATTTTAAACTATATGTTTAATGTCAATTTCAGTAACTGTGCTACCAACCAAGCACAGCATATTCATGGAGATAATATCTAGAGGAAAATTTTGTTGTTTTCAAATATCTGTGTTACTTTACCTTCCCATTCTTCAATATATTAACTATTAAGTGACGATTTGAATTTCTGATTTTTTATTTATTTATTTTATCTCTTTTGCAACAGATTTGTGATATTTTAAATAGAAGGGGCAATCAAACATTTCATAGAAAACATGTAAACACACAAATTGGTAGACATAGCATCCAAAAACAACCATAACCAATAAATAGTAGATAGACTGATTTAAATGCTATATATATATACGCGCGCGCACACGGGGACAGGTTCATACATCACCAGTACTAACACATTAATCGAACATCAATAGGCGTATGATCCATAAATTCACATTTTAAATGAATAAACAATAAGGCAATGAACTTACAGCAAAACCCAATTCCCCTCAAGAAGTCCGGCGGCCTCCGTCGGAGCGGGAGTCGGATTCGCCGCCTCCAACTGATTAACCAACTCCAAAACCTCCGCCCGCACTGCTGAGGAAGCCTCGAACCCAAAATTAGTCCCATAAACCGTATCCACCAAACACCTCTTCAAGTCCCCAACCTCATCCACCTCCGCCGCCGCCGCTTTACCATTTCCGGACTCAATATACACATCCTCATCTCCTCCCCATTCATCCTCTTCCTTCGGAGGATCGACAGCCGCTAGCTTCGTGTACGAACTCTCTGGTTCAGGCTCCGCTCTTTCGCCCCATTCGTCGACAAAACCAGTCGGAGAACCATCGCCGATGGATTCTTCGGAAGAGGAGTCGCCGGCAGTAGCAGGAGATATTCCGGCGAGAGGATTAGGATCGTCGGGGTCGGGGGTGTTGCCAGAGAGTGTGGAGTAGGGGCGAATGGAGGAGTGTCTGGGGTTTGGGGAGAGTGGAGTGAAGGAGAGAGAACGATTTGATGAAGAGATGGAATAGAAGCGAAATGAATTGTGATTAGGGTTTTTATAAAGAAGAGAAGGGTGTGGGGTGAGGAAGAGAGCTGCCATCTGTTTTCTGCTTTTGGGGAGGGACGTATTGTGTGGCAGTGTGTGCATCTGTATATATAGCATAAACCCCGGCCGACGCCGGTCGTAAAAACAAGGGGTATATATAGTAAATACCGATAGGAATTTGATATAAGATGGTTTTACTCAAAACTCAAAAGTTTTAAATTAAATATAATAATAAAAATGATTTAAATTTTTATTTTAAAAATAATTTTCTCTTTAATTAAGAATCCAAAATTTAAAAAATTATCAAATATAAATTTATTTCATATTTAGCGGTTATTTAAATTCCTAAAATCTTACTCGCTACCAATTTATCAAATCCGGATGCTCAATTGATAAAGAATTGTAGGAAAATAAAATAGAATTATATTATATAGTGAATTTGATTCCATCCATTATAACAACACCACAAACCCAAAATTAAAAAAAAAAAAAAGTCTCTTACCCAAGATATATATTGAGTGGAAACTGACAACTATCCTCAGTTTACCATGTTTCAACTAGTTAATGAGTCACAAGTAATTGAAAATGTATTTATGAATGTTACTTGCCTTTGGTTGGAGTAAAAACCAAACATTATGTTGGGAGAGGTAGTGTGGACTCGAAACATTAATCATCCTATTAATCAAGGAGTATGTAATACTAAATCAACCACTACTTAAATTATATTTATTAAATTAAACACTCCACTAAGTGCAGAATGTCAAAAAGGAACAGATGGGACAATAAATTAAAGAACCCATTGACTCCATTAATGGTGGGCATTAAATTAAGAAGGTAGAGTGAAAAGAGGATGCAAATTAAATATTACCCTTAAAAAATAATTTATGGTGTATTCACAGAATATTCTTTATATAAATCTCCTCGTAGACCTTTTCTGAGTTATTATCATCAGAAAAATGTTCTAGTGAGCATATGCGCATTTTAAGTTAAAGTAAGCAAAGAACACAAACCTTTAGATTGGAATCTTGAGATGAATCTTCCATTAAGTGAGTCAGAATCCAAAGGCTTGTGTTATTTGCTGACTTTAGTTAAAGTGCGCATATGCTCGCTAGATCACTTCTCAATATCATCATTCAATAAACATAAATAAAAGCATGATTAATTAATGGGTCTCAAAATTGGTTCTTGATTATATTTCGGCAAATAACATGAATGGGATAATAAATAGTTTCCTCTAATCATATAGAAATTTGGACACTCACTACTACAAACATTTAATGTATGAAAAAAAAATAAAAATAAAGGGACTAAAATTTAGTTCAAGTATGTGAATCATATGCATCTTAATTGCGTGGTAGCTAGCACGGAGATTCATCATGATGGAATCTTTACTTTCATACATTTCAATTTCACGGGACATGAATTTTATCTTACTGTTACATTAGATGGTTCACATAATTCATCATTGTAACGTTATTATTTATTTATTTATACGTTTAAAAAGTTAACAGTTAATAAACAGTTAATTTGCATAATAGAGAGGTAGATGGGGATTCACTTGCAAGGTGGAACTACTCTATGTGGCACTCCTTTACTTTTCAAAATTATTATTACATAGATATAGGGAGAGAGAGAAGTACTTTACTTAGCTATACATTATTTTAAGAAATCCAAATCATTGGATTTGTTTTCACTTAATCCATGATTCATTGTAAAAAGAACTCCAAGGGCTTATATATATAAGCCCTTGGAGTTCTTTTTACAATGAATCATGCATTGAAAAGAAATCCAATGGTTTGGATTTCTTAGCTTATGTTAGTTAAAATAAGGTATAGCTGAGTAAAACAGACCATTAGATTATTACTATTTTTTGTAATTATAGTATTATTCATAAGAAATTTATTCAATCCAACGGTGAGTTTTGTTTTTTTATAAATTATGGGTCTTTTTTTTTTAATAAGTCTTAATTACAATTAAATGAGCCTGTTCACAAGTCTATTCGATATTTTTTACTTTATTTTTTCATTCATGAACTCACTAAATTTTTTAGAAAGGAAAAAAAACTTATTTAGTAGAAGTCACAAATTATCTTTTTTAATTAACAATCTCATATATTCTTAATTAAAATTATTATTTTTTGACAACAATCTTCAAATCTTTTTAAGTTTTAACTATGGTGATGCAACTCTCTCCCACCAAAATTGTATACATTTTGAAATATGAATAAAATAAGTTTATTTTTGTTTAATTATTATTTATTCATGTACTTTACTAATTATGTTTTTTTTCTTTTTTTTTTACATTATAATTTAAATATACTAAAAGAAAGTGAAAAAAAATAAAATTGACAAAAAGCCTGTTAGCCTGATTCATTAGCCCGTTAGCTTGATCCATTAGCCCAATCCATTTTTCCAATTCGGTCCAGTCCATTAGCCTAATCCGGCCCCTTATCTTAGTGGACTAGTCTAATAGACTGGATTGGATAGGCCTGATCCGGTCCAGTAGCTTAACAGGCCAAGCCCGATCCGATCCGTTAGCCCGTTAGCACACTTTCTTAACAGGTCGGGCCTGCCCGGACAGCCCATTTTGACACCACTAATACACATTAGACTAAACCATTTTTGAACCCATATAACAAACAAAAAGGGGAAATCTTTGAGTTTTATATACGACAATAAGTATATTTACCTATAAGTACCTATTAAAAACACAAATTCACAAGAAAAAAAATGTGCATTTACCTATTTCACAGCCCAGAACATTAATCCATATTGTGTAACGAGTAAACAAATCCTTTGAATCAAATAAACAATTGAAAAGCGATTTTTACCTGTTTCTCATGTTAATATTTGTGCAGAAAACCAAATTTCCTCGTACTTGTTGATGTTTTTGGAACAAAAAAACCATATGGTGCTACTTACTTTGTTTCGCCATAATCGATTTTTTCAGTGTTCTATTCCTCGCTGGTGATCTCCTCAGCGATTGCAGGTTAATACCCAAAGCCTACAAGCTCTGCTTGTCTCGTAGGACATGGCTTTATCCGAACATGGAAATGGCTCCCCTCACATTAGCGAGAATTACAAGTTGATTTTCTTACCGCTATTTTTGGGAACAAATGGTTTTGGTAAATTTTTAAATCTTTACTAATAAAATGAGGGTATAATAGTCATAACTTATAAAACCGGTAAATATCTGAATGGACGGGTTTTATGTTTAGGGGCTTTTGGGTACACTACCATTTTCCTGTAGTTTTTCATAAAAGTCCGCATTTTAATAAATATTCATAGTTAAATTTTTAAGATGGGACTTTTACGAGAAAAAATAAGAAAATGATACATAAAAGTGGGTAAGAAAATCTCCACCGACCTCCATGACTTTCTAGGGCTCCTCTGTCTCCCTGGACTTTTTCCATTATGGGAGCCACAATCCCCAAATGTAAGGTCTGGATCCTTTTGACCCAGCGACTCCTGCCTGCCTCTCTCTCTCCTCGCTATCCACTCCTGGACCTCCCCAAAACTCACAACGGTGACTTAACGTCTTCGTAAAACATTAAATTACACCAGTCACATTACGAGCAAGAATATTGACGCGAGCAATGCACGCTCCATTGACAAAGGGTAAGCCAGTCCTCGTCTGAATGTTATTCATGGATCCCACTTCATAAATTTTTGGGCATTTGAGAGTTTAAGTCCCAACTGAAATTTAAATTATTATTATTATTATTATTTTGCTATATAGGTATCCTGGGTCAGCTTGTGCGCACCAGACTAAATTCTGTATTTCGAACAAGGCTTTCGAAATAAAGTTTACGTCTTGCGGTCCATGGCCCAGGATATTAGTGGTTAGTGGGAGTAAAACAAAAAATAAAATTTAAAAAAAAAAAAAAACTAAATTATGTTTCATTAGATTTTTAGCTGAATATTGATTCACATTTCATTAATTGTAGCTAAATTTAAATCACCATCTTTATGGCTAATCAATATTTTGTAACTTGTCCCCACACAAAAATACTACTGTAAGGTGCACCTTATGCATAGTTGCATCATTTAATTTCCGTGGAATCGGTTGTAAAATAAAATTTAAAATATCAAATATTGAATTAAATAGGAACCGGTATCCCTCTTATGTATTTTATGCTGACCAAAACTCACAATTAAATATGACATCATAAATTATAATTTACAACGTCAAATCATTAGATTTGAAGTTGTATAATTACAGGGCCGGTGAACCTAATATAAAAGCTGCATCAAGTGATCCTATTTACGATCATTGGATCACATAAACGTGCATATATCTCCATGCATAGTAGAGTCCGCGTGTTTTCTAATCCAATAGCCATCAATAGCCATTAATAGATCACTTGATGCAACTTACATCAATACGTACATATCATTAAATATGAATAGAAGACCAGTAATTAGATGGATCACAAAAGGCTCTTTCACCTATAAAATTAATTTTGTTGCTAGATATAGACAAGCTATATAGCAACAACACACATGCTGGTCAACTTTAGATTATAATGCAGGCATTAATTTTCAATTTATAACATATATACGCAGTATTAGACAAAGATTGTAAACAAAATAATGCAGTTGCCTTCTTAATGGCCGTACTCAATGTTTTAAAAAGAGTGCTGGCACATCTATTGAACCTAGCTTTTACGGATTTCATCCTCTTGTTATAATGGAACATGGACCATGTACCCTTTCTTAGGTCACATTAAAGAGACATGAACATTTTTTATATTTATTAATTATGAATTTCTCACCATTATTACATCAATTAATAACAAATTTCAAAATTGTTATGCAAAACTCAATTTTTAGTTATGCAAAAAGGAAGAAAATTACAGTCCCATCAATAACTTAAAGCTACTCAAGAATTTGAGGTTACCATTGGTAACTGTTTGATGAAATTTTATAGAGAATGCGAGGTTATCTATTTTTTTATATATAATTAATAGAGAATAACAGTAACATTTTATTTAATAATAAAACTATATATAAAGACAAAATTAAATATATAATTAGGGTTATTTTGGGATTAATGGGTTTGGGATGGGGTGGGTAGTCCCAAACCCATCCCTAAACCCACCAGATTTTAGGATTATTTTCAAAATCTGCTCCTTAGGTATTTAATAATTCCCCAAATTCATCCCATTAGGAGCAAGATGGTTGGATAACCCGATAAACCCCAGGACTGGCCCTAAGGGCAGGCACAAGAGGCTATTGCCTCGGGCATTACATTTTTGTTCAATTTTTGGGGCATCAATTTGGACTTAGTATATAATATACTATATATGTTTACAAAAAAAAATAAAACAAATACTATACTACATAAAAGAATGGAAATATGAAAATATGTCACAGTTTGGGGTATCAATTTGTAACTATTTTTTTTTTAATGAGTGTATGACCCTAAATAGGAAATATTGGAATGGAAACATGATTTCATTATAGGAATTTAGGTGATAGTTGGCCTACAGATATGATTTTTATTTTTATTTTTCAAGTAATTTGATAAAATAATAAACAATATTTTTACATTTATGTTTATGTCTCTTGGCATGTACAAATTTTTTTTTTTTCCTTTTGGAATGCAGAAAAAAGAAGAAGTTAGTTATGTTTTAGTAATCGATGGAGATAATGATATTGGTCAGATTACTCGGTTATGTTCTACTATTTAGTCTCTATTTTTTGTTATTGCATTTTCCTTTAAAATATAATTTTTGTTAATTTCTTGGTAGCATTATTCTATGTTTGACACATTTATAAAAAATATAGTTGAATTATAATCATTTTAATGGAATTATATTCAAGAGTTGTAATCAAATTTGATATTTTTAAAGAAAAAAAAGTCACAATTTTTCATACTAATATTTTTCAGAAACTGACCATTGGATCACTGTGATTTTTGGCAAACATGAAATTCAAACCAGTTCACCTAATCCAATTGTTAGTTTTTCAAAATCCGCTCTGCATTAGATCCTATTGAGGTCACCTTACGCAAAGTTGCGTAAGGTGCACCTTATAATAGAAGTTCTGTGTATATACATATATTTTTTGTAATGGTGATAGGAGATTTAGGATGAACCTATTGAAAACCCGTTTTATGAATTGATTATGTTAGGTTTTAGATTATGAGAAATTAAGGTTCAAGAACTAAAATTTTACATGCAATTTTTTTTTGTCAATATGTAATAGGGGCAGCATTTTAGGAGCTCGCTTAGGGCATCCAAAATCTCAGACCGACACTGATAA
Organism: Hamamelis virginiana; assembly: GCA_017140935.1. NCBI lineage: Eukaryota > Viridiplantae > Streptophyta > Magnoliopsida > Saxifragales > Hamamelidaceae > Hamamelis > Hamamelis virginiana. The sequence continues at coordinate 1,352,108 of JAESVK010000739.1, forward strand.
ACCCATTCCAGAGTGCCATCCCTCCCCAAGCAATTTTTAATTTTTAATTTTTATTTAAATTAGGTCACATAATTATCTTAATTTAGTGATAATTTGTGACCATTTTAGAGTGGACGGTTTTTGTTTATAACATAGGGTGTCTAAGACTTACTCCAATTAAGGGTTCGGTGGACATGTCCAAATTAGACTAAAACTGCCGCTTTACTAGAAGTGTTCCTTAACCTCTAAACTATCTTGTCAAATCGCATGATGTGAATTTAAATCTTACTTATGTCAAATAATTAATAATAATAATAACTATCTTGTCCACTTAACTAATTTCTTCGTCATAACTAATATTTTTAGCTATTCTTATTTATCAAAATGCATATTCTTAGTCCATAAATTTATATCAAATAGTTACAATTATTTAATAAAAAACGGTTGGTTTCTCATAAATGTTACTGTAAAAAATTATGATAGTTTTCAGCGCTTATATTTTTTCACAATCAGTATTTTAAGACACTGATATTGGATCACCATGATTTTTAGCATGAATGACGTCCATAAAAAGAATATCTAATCCATCGATTATTTTTTTTAAAATATGTATTCCACAATATATTATCTTCATGTTTACTTTAGCTATAAGTAAGGATATGTTGACAGGATCAGGACTGTATGTAGTCACGGTTACTTTAGCTAATCCATTGGGATTGTATATTTAAATCGACTATCGAATTAATTAAATACTCTTCTTATGCATATCACAGTTGTTTCATAGTCTATATTTGAAAAAATAACTTCTGGATCACTGTAATTTTTGCATGACGTGCGTAGAAAGAGTATTTAATCCGACAATCGATTTTCAAAATATTAATCCCATATTTCTAGTGGTAGTGGGCTAACATTTTTATAATTAAAATCAGGATTATATATATGTACAAATATATAAGAGTGCACAAGGACCTATTATATGATGCAACTTAATCAAAGTTGCATAAAATGACCTGCTTTAATTAGAGCTAATTAATTACATAACAGGTTTTAAGAATCAATTATTGAAGTAGATGCACTTCTTATGCATGTTGTGTATGTTAAAAATTATAGTGATTCAACGTCAGGTTTCTAAAAAAAATTAAACGGACTGTGGTATGTACTTTTGAAAATTAAAAAAAATTACAATTTTTTTTAATGACATTTTTAAAATATGGATTTTCAGATTTAACATGCATAAGCAAGTGTTTAATCCAATCAATCTTTTATCATACATGATATGCATGAGTTTCTTATTTTTTTTGGTTTTCGTTTTAAAAAATTACATTTTGCCCCTTGAACTATATGCCATATTCGCTATTCACTTTGGCCCCATTTGGTTTCGATTGCATCAATGTGTCCCACGAACTATTTGATTGTATCGAATTAATTCCTTCTATCAGTTAGTCAATTGTTTATTTGACTGAAAAATGATGTTAGACTTAATTTTTTTTTTATGTAGTATTTATCCTAAACTACTAATGTGTCTATAAATATATTGGTGAAATTACATGATTTTTCTAAATATATTTTAATTTTTATGAATTATTTTTTCCATACAGTCATAATAAATAAAATATGAAGGAAATAATTCATAAAAATTAAAATATAAGGCAATTTATGGCTACGAACCCGATCCAAAACATATTACCGCTATACACCTATTACTGTTTTTTTGGACGAAATTACCCTTAAAATTGAAGTTCGACCAATTTGTACAGGATCCCAAATTTTATGAATAATCCCCAAAAGTAAATAGAATTCTCAATCCCCAATTTATCTAATAATAATCAATATTGTTAAGAATCCTCAATCCACTTTATGTCATGTCAACATTTAATGTTGGTCATTCAATGTCCCATGAATTTTTACTTACAAAAATTATTACGCATAATTACCAATTTAACACGTAATCCCTAATTTTATAAGCAGTCCCCAATTTTTTTACAAAGTCCCCAATACCCAATTGCTGACGGAATATCCAATTTATCACAAAATCCCCAATACTCATATTTGTACAGTATCTCCATGTGTATGCATAATTCCCAAAATTAAACACAATCCTCAATCCCCAAATTTATACACAATCCCCAACTTTTCTAATAATCCACAACTTCAATATATCACATCATGCATGTCATTCAATGTCCCATAAATTCCAACATGTCACATCATGCATGTCATTCAATGTCTCCAATCCCCAAATTTATACACAATCTCCAATCTCCAAAAATTGGGGATTGTGTTGATTATTGGAGATTCTTCAATTTTTTTAATTCACCCGTACCAAATTTTAACCATTTCAATGGTCAAATTGTAAATACCCATATGAGTGGAGGGTATTTATGTCCAAAAAAATATATTTTCATAATATGTTTTGGATCTGGTTCGTAACCGTAATATTTTGGAAACTTATGATTATTCATGGAAATTGCCTTAAAATATATTGAGAAAAATTATAAAATTTCACCCATATGCTTATAAACCCATTAACAATTTTGGATGAATACTGAATAAGAAAATAACAAGTCCAATATTATTTTTTAGTAAAAAAATAAATCACAGAAGGGGGAAATTTAAAAACTGATAATAATTTAGCGGATATATTGATGCAATTGAAATCTTATGAATTCAATGTGAGAATGGCCAATAATTTAGTGTAATTTTTTTATTTTTGTTTGGTTGAAAATGACTTTACCTAAAGTTAGGGGTGTTCAAAAAACAAACCAAACCGGCAAACCAAACCAAACCAACCCAAAAAGCTGGTTTGTTTGGATTTTTTTGTAATTTGGTTTGGGTTGGTTTAAATTTTTAATTTTTTTTCCTAATTTGGGTTGGTCCGGTTTGTGCATATTCCAAACCAAATTAACCCAGACCAGACCGGTATAATATAATTATATATATAATATATAATATATAATATATAACTTATAAGACTCAAAAAGTCAAAAACCTTAATACCCTAAATCCCTTATACCTAGATACCCTTCACTCCTTCAGGCCTTCATTCCTATCTGCAAAGGTCTTTGTTTGTTCAGTCTTTTAGTTTGAGTACACAATGATTTAAATAGCTCCAGATTTATGCAACAAGTTTGATTCATTATTCACTGTTTTAAGAATTTTTATATTAGGTAAAATGGATTCATGTATATTTATTTGTTTAGATTGGATAAACCGGGATGATTGAATTTGTTAATTCTTAATTTTTTTGCTTTAACTGCTATATTAATTGACCTCCTATTTTATATTTTTGAGTACACACATACATATTTGAGAGCACTGTGGTGATTCTCACTACTTGTATCTATAAAATCTTGTGCAATACATTCCTTGATTATGTATTAAATTTGACAAGTCTATTCATGCAATGAGAGCCTTTTGTCCAATGTTATAATTAATTAATTATCAACTATTTGTTTTTCTTAATTCAGTGCTTGTGGACTCACACGATAGGTTATGTGTTTAGCACATTTAAGTATAGATATAGTCATTGTATCGTTAGATCAGAGGCACCATGAATATATAGATGTTCTATTTGGTGCTCTACTGCTGTACGCTTATACTTTACAGTCTTTACTATTTTTTTTTTCTTTGTTTGGATGACTGGATTTTTTTTTCTTATGATTCAAGATAAATAATATAATTAAGTGGGAAAAAAATTAAAATAATTTATTTTTTCAAAACCGGTCAAACCGGCCAAACCAAACCACAATAATTGGTTTGGTTTGATTTGGTTTAATACTTTAATTGGTCCGGTCTGGATTATGAAAAATACAAACCGCAATTACAGGTTTGGTTTCAAAATTAAGGCTAAACCGCCCAAATCGGACCGGTGAACACCCCTACCTAAAGTGCACTGGTTGCTTATTAAAAAAAAAAAAAAAAAAAAGTGCACTGGTTACGCGCTTTGGTACCGCGCCAGAAGGTTTATGAATGCTAGATAGGAAAATGGTGAGGAAATGAAGAAGGAAAGGTTTGACTTTTGCTTCGGCTGACAGAAACGCCCATTCTTTCACTCAAAATACGCCACGTGTTTTGAAACAGCCGACGGATTAAGTGGCGTTGATCGGTTTCTGTCAACCGCAGTTAAAGTTCGCATTCACCCCGTACGGTAACTAATAAATCACCCGAGTAATGGCGAGAAGGTGAGAGAGAGACTGCGAAATCATAGAGAGAGAAAAAGAGAGTTTTTTTTAGAGAGAGAGCAGGAAGAGGGTGGTGTGGGGAGACAGCAAGCAAAGAGTTTCTCTATCCATCCATCCATCTCTCTATCTATCTCTCTATCAACTTCTCCATTACCCAGAAACACCGACACTGGTAATTACTCTCTCTCTAACTCGTTTCTGCTTCTCTAATTTCTCAAATATCATTTAATTTTTCCTGCAGTACTGGTTTTCGTTCCTCTCTTAATTATCTTCTCATCAGCTACTTTCGTGGCGGTTTTTGAAACTCTAACACGCCTTCAATTTTCTTTTGTCTTTGCAGTCTTAGTCAAACTTTGAGGTGTGACAAAAAATCATTGCATTTCTTAAACCATTTGAGTTTATATATATATATATATATAGTGATCTGAGGATTTTCACAAGCTTTGGGTCATCTTGTTTTGGGGGTGGGGTGTTTCGCAAGCTGTTTCAGTAGTGTTATTAAACTGTATTTTAAGATTTGCTGTTTTAAGGCTCAATATTTTATGTATTTTTTAAAGGGTAATTGTTGGATTTTTAATTTGTATCATTTTTAATTTTTATTTTTTTGGTTCTGATTTGATTTATTTATTTTTTGTACAGATCTTGTTCTAGAGAAACAAAGAATATAAGCTAACCCTAGTTTTTATTTATTTAAAATTGATAGTTTTTGTTGTTTGTTGGGGATAAAGAGTATATATCAGTGAAGAGAGAGAAAGAGCGAGAATGTATGGTGATTGTCAAGTATTGTCATCCATGGGAGCAAATGCGGTTACTTCAGATTCTCTATTTTCCTCGCCGATCCATAACCCTAACTTCAACTTCATGACAGCTAGTAACGCGCCTTTCAATCCTTTCTCTCCCATCATTCCTGTAAGCAAGAACTAGCTGTTACACTACTCTCTCTCTCTCTCTCTCTCTCTCTCTCTCTCTCTCTCTATATATATATATATATATATATATATGTTTTAATTTTTTTATATTTATTTTGGCTAAATTAAATTTGGTGTAGAAAGAGGAAAGTGTAGCAGTGAAAGGGAAGGAAGATATGGAGAGTGGATCAGGAAGCGAACATATTGAAGGGTTGTCCGGTAACGAGCAAGAGAATGAGCAGCAACAGCAGCAGACCAAGAAGAAACGTTACCACCGCCACACCGCTCGCCAGATCCAGGAAATGGAAAGGTTTATATGCTTCTCTCTCTCTCTCTCTCTCTAAGAAATTCTACCTTATGCAGTGACTTCATTACTTGTTATCCATTTTCAACAAAACTATGATTTATATGTAGAAAATGATTTTATCATACCTCTCTGTTACCCTTTAGTGCACCATTTTCTCACATTAATTCTTCTAATTAAATGCATGCTTGTTTTTTACAGTCTGTTTAAGGAATGTCCGCACCCGGACGATAAGCAAAGGATGAAACTGAGCCAAGAACTTGGCCTCAAGCCGCGTCAAGTCAAGTTTTGGTTCCAAAATCGGCGAACCCAGATGAAGGTGCGAGCTAGCTGTTACCATTTCATTAATTAAAACCCCCCATCTCTCTCTACAACTTATTCGGTGAGTCAGTTATATATAACCCTCTTAAACACATAACCGGCTCACTGAATAATTATTAATTTGGACATACCAAATAATTTTTCTACTCGCATACTCTTGGGGTAACCCTAGAACGTACCAGCGGACAAGCTCTTAAACATACACACAGGCAGGCACGAATCCCAAGAAGGACGCTTTTATTACTTACGTTAATGTTTGGAGCCCTAGAAAGCAAAAGCTCAGTGTAAATGCACCATCATCACGCGGACTTCATACGAATCTTATTTACTTTGGTCTTTGGTCATACTACATTATCTATATATATATATATATATATATATATATATATACAGTCTGTAATTCATAAATATATGTACAGGAGCTGTGTAATAAACCCTACCTGCACCTGTGCTTCCCAAAGTGAGCACAGCTTAAATACCATATGCTATATAAAGGTTACAGTTATGGTGTTTACCAAATTTTGTTCAGGGTTTTGAGATAAAAAAAAAGTATATATGTGCAAGGGTGCGTAGGATAAGACTGATTTTTTTTGCTTGATAATTTATTAGGCACAACAAGACCGATCAGATAATGTGATTCTTCGAACAGAAAATGAGAACTTAAGGAATGAGAATTATCGGCTGCAAGCCGCGTTACGTAATGTCATCTGCCCTAACTGTGGAGGTCCAGCCTTGATTGGAGAGGTTGCCTTTGATGAACAGCAAATTCGCATTGAAAATGCGCGACTCAAAGAAGAGGTATTGTTAATGTTTGTGCAAATGAAATTGGATTTAGGTCTATTTTGTAACGTATGTTTAATGTGCCAATTTGGTCAAAATTACAATCCATTTGGACACTTAAAATAAATGATTTCCATTTTTTTTTCCATTGCATAATAGGGCATGCACAGACTTTAATGGAGACCCTTTGTCTCCTTCATCAGAATCCACCAAGTAGTGAGTCTTAGTAAATGCATACTATTTTTTGAAACTTATACTTAGCACATACAATTGAATGGCCTTAGCCATTTAATTACTTCGGTTTTATTCAAATTATTTGAATGGTGACCAGGCTATATTGACATTGTTTTCTGAAGCATTACAGTTTCAATCAAATGACCAAAATCATTTAAATGATTTGGACTTTTAAGGACAAGACACATTGAGCAAGACCTACTCGATCGCACGATCTTTAAATCCTAAATAATTTTATGATATTGACATGGTTCAATTACTTATAGTATGCAAAAAGTGGATTCATTACAAAAGAAATATAATTAACACAACAAATAACAACCAAAGTCTTAACCACATGCTTCTTAAAATTCCAAAAAAAAAAAAAAAAGTTCAAGACAAAATCCGAAAAATTATGCCATACAATTAAACACATCAATTCATCTCTTATTACTTTGAAAGTTGAAATACCCATTTTTTGTTTAATGATTTCATTTTCTTTAGTAGTTGAATTAATAAGACTGAGAATTATTAATGGTTTTTTCAGTTGGAGCGTGTTTGTTCTCTTGCTTCGCGATACAGTGGCCGAGTAATGCAAACCATAGGACCAGCTCCTCCTTTCCTTCCACCTTCCTTGGATTTAGATATGAGTATCTATTCAAGGTCTTTTCAGGAGTCTATGCCTAATTGCACCGATATGATTCCTATGCCCTTAATGCCCGAAAATTCCCACTTCCCCGAGGACATCCTAATATTGGAAGACGAAAAACCTCTTGCACACGACCTCGCCATGTCATCGATGGATGAACTTGTTAAGATGTGCCAAACAAGTGAGCCTCTTTGGATCAGAAGCAAAGACAATGGAAAGGAAGTACTTAATGTTGAAGAGTATTCGAGGATGTTTTCGTGGCCGATGAACCTCAAGCAACACCCCAGTGATGATTTCAGGACAGAAGCCACCCGTGATAGCGCTGTTGTTATAATGAATAGCATCACTCTGGTAGATGCCTTCCTAGATACAGTAAGTCCCTTGTTCTTTAAGTACGTTAATATTTAAGCATTTTCAATTAAAATAAAATGTTTCCATGTCTGGATCCTATTGCTAGGGTTTTTCTGTGCTTGAATTTGTCTTGATAGGATATCTAAGATCATCATGATTTTAATATCCAAGCAAATCCAAGCACGGAAAAATCTAAGCAGATAGAGGATCTCCAGGACTCAGAATTTTGATTAATCTGCTACCTTAAATTGATCTTAATTACTCAAAATTAATTTATACTCTTTCCTGGACTATTTCAGAGTAAATGGGTGGAGCTGTTTCCTTCCATCATTTCTAGAGCAAGAACTGTTCAACTGATAACTTCTGGTGTTTCTGGTCATGCAAGTGGTTCCCTTCAACTGGTTAGTATTTCACTGTTTTGAATTCCAACAAATTTTCATACCCATTCCATGAAAATTCTAAAAAATGTTGTTCTTCATATATAGTTTAATTGCTCAATTTATTTAATACTTCTCATTTGGTCGTAGATGTATGCCGAATTCCAAGTTCTTTCACCATTGGTGCCAACGAGGGAGGCACATTTTCTTCGTTATTGCCAACAAAATGTAGAGGAAGGAACTTGGGTAATTGTTGATTTTCCGATTGATAGCTTGAACGACAATCTTCAACCTTCCTTTCCTAGATACAAGAGACGGCCCTCCGGTTGCATTATTCAAGACATGCCCAATGGGTACTCAAGAGTGAGTCCTACTATCCAATTCTATAGTAGATTAATTTTTACATCAATCAATGAGTTTTCAATAGTGAACGGCATATTAATAAATCGTCATCTATTAGTTCAATAAGGGGATTGTATAGACTTGATAAAATGGGCACGGCATATGTTCGGTTTTAATGTTTTAATGTTTTGATCAATTCTATTGGGTGAGATAGTATATTTTAGTTGGTTAGTTTTGGTTGTTTAAATTGGGCGGGTTTGTTTTTTCTATATTGTTTTATTGGTTATTTTTTGGAATTGGTTTTGTTATCATGGTATTCCTCCACCCTAAGTGAGGGTTCTTAAAAAAAAAAAAAAATGTCATCATATATGCATGTCACTAAGTTATTAGCTTTCTTTGCACATAGGTTACATGGGTAGAACATGCAGAGATAGAAGAGAAACCAGTACATCAGATATTTCATCAACTTGTCAATAGTGGGGTTGCCTTTGGAGCAGAACGCTGGTTAGCAGTCTTACAGCGACAATGCGAGCGGCTTGCAAGCTTGATGGCTAGAAATATATCTGACCTTGGAGGTTCATTTCTTCTCCTTTTTCCTTTCACATTGTAGTACAAATTAATTTCGGCATATATATGTATGCGTGTGCGCGCACTTTTTTCTTGCTGCCCAGTACGTGACCATGTGGGTATATCAACATGTACATTACAAGGAGAAACCATGCACCTTCATTCAAACAAATTAACAAATTGCAAAATTTAGGGCTAAATCAATGTATTTCACATATGCATGCATGTGCAAGTTTCATTTATTTATGTTAAACAAATGTATTTTCTAAATTATTGATCACCATATTCATATTAGGGCTCGTTCGGGAATTCTTAAAACTAGATTAGGTTTGGTCCAATCTCTTTCTGCTATTTGATTTTTATAGTTTGTTTGCAATTAAAAAAAAAAAAAAAAACACTGTATTTATGCTTTATTTCTTGTATAAAACTAAACTGATTGGTATTAAAGAAAAAGAGAGTACATTACCAAATAGTGATAAAATAAAAACCAGTCACATTCATCTTCAGCATCTGGCCAAGATTTCATGCTTGCCAAACAACTCCTTATCTATATATACATGCGCTGCTACCATATTTGTACTTGTTTTGGTTTTTAGCACCTATGTTTTACATTTCTCACCTATGTTTTGGCGTTCACAGTGATTCCATCTCCGGAAGCACGGAAGAACTTGATGAAGCTGGCTCAAAGAATGATAGGAACATTCTCAGTTAACATCAGCACTTCTAGTGGCCAGTCATGGACAGCTCTTTCAGATTCTTCTGATGACACTGTTAGAATTACCACAAGGAAAATCACTGAGCCTGGCCAGCCCAATGGCTTGATCCTCAGTGCTGTCTCCACTACTTGGCTCCCATATCCTTACTACCATGTTTTCGATCTCTTGAGGGATGAACGCCGAAGATCTCAGGTTCGTACCATTCTAACTCTTAAATTCTAACACACACACACACACACATATATATATATGCCGAGATTCTCGTTCTAGTGTGCCCTAAAAGCACATGTTAAGGAAACATTAAGGACGCATGCCTGCAGTGTCACAAAGAGAATATATATGTCCAATGAGTAGACAATGTTCTATTGCGACATGGACATGTGTCCAGCCTTAACAATTTCAATGTATTAAAACTCAAACTAGTAGCTAAAAATGAATGGCTGATTGTATTGTGCAGCTGGATGTTCTTTCCAATGGGAATTCCTTAAATGAGGTGGCTCATATTGCCAACGGTTCTCACCCAGGAAATTGCATTTCTCTTCTTCGCATAAATGTAAGAATTTTGTTCAACTACAATTAAATTTTTTATTTGTGTGTGTGTGTGTATGTATATATATTTGTATTAGATCTGTTTATCATTACCTCATATAACTATAGAACGAATAGCCGTGTTGAATTATAAGTAAGGTTCACAAAACGGCATTGATCAACTTCGAAACTAAGTAATTAACTCCTTAAACTATAAAAATCGAATAAATAACTCTTGAACTAGGTCAAGTTCACAAAACCTCTTAAATTTCACAAATGGAGGGAAACAAATTAAGAATTATAAATTCATAGTTAATGGAGTTATTTAACCATTTGGTTTTCATCGTTGCTGAACTATTTGTTTAATTTTTAAGTTCAAGGGTTTTGCCAACTTGATCTAAGCTGTTTATTTGTTCGACTTGAAATTTAATAAGGTTTTGTGAAACTGACCTATAATTGGGTGTTATGCAATTTACCCTACAAAAAAAGTCTGGAATTTTTTGTTACATGTAATTTGTACATACATATATATCCCTTTCATTTGTTCTGTGTGGTAATCCTAATCTATGTAGCATTCCCCTTAATGTTCTCATCTAATATTGGTTTACATGTAAAATACCAATCATTTATCCCATGCATGCAGGTGGCCAGCAACTCATCACAGAACGTAGAGCTGATGCTGCAAGAAAGCTGTATCGACCAATCTGGCAGCGTGGTTGTATACAGCACCATCGACGTGGATGCAATCCAGCTAGCGATGAGCGGTGAGGATCCATCGTGCATTCCAATTCTCCCCATGGGCTTTGTCATAGTTCCAGTGGAAACTACCAAAGACTGCAGCATTAATACTAGCGACGGCAGCAATAATACAGTAGCAATCTCTACAGAAGATGCCAATGGGCCTAACACAGGCTGTCTGCTCACAGTAGGACTTCAAGTTTTGGCCAGCACAATCCCATCTGCAAAGCTTAATCTCTCAAGTGTCACGGCCATCAACAACCATCTTTGCAACACAGTGCACCAAATCAGTGCAGCTCTTAGCAGCAGCTGCCCTGATAATGGCAGCATTGTAGGGTCTTGCACTGACCCTACTACTATTGCTGCTGCAGCTGCACCCAAGCATACAATAGATTAGAACCCCGCGTCTTAATTACCCAAAATCTCCCTCTTTCTCTACTCTAGCAAAGGGGATTTTGATCAACTTCTTCTTCTTCCTTTTTGGGTTCTTTTGGATGGAGTTGGAATTTTTCTAGCTGCTTAGATTTTTCTGTAAGTGGGTTTGCTTAGATGCTAAGATCAAGATACATCATCCAAAAATATCATTTTTCTCTCACTTTAGATGATGTGTCATGATCTTAAGTATCAAATAAACTTAGATACAGAAAAATCTAAGCAGACGATTCAGACTCATTGGGAGATAATGGGTAATTAATAGGACATGGCGGGGGTAAAATTGTCAAATGTAAGTTGTTTAGGTGTAATGGAGTTTTTTTTTGGGGTAAATAAAGGGAAGAGACATAGTAATGAATGGAGGAGTGGTTGGGTAGGTGTGAAGGTGATTAGAAGATGTGTAGGTGCAGGCAATTAATGATTGTCCAAGTTGGAGAAGGAGAAGAAGAAGAATAGGTACGTAAGGTACGTACAAGTGGTAGAGGAAGTCAAGAGCGCACCAGGTAGGATCCTTGCTTCCTGGTAAGGCTTTAAAAATGTGCATGTTCATGCAGTGGCCTCACCAGTCAGCAAGGGTGGTGGTTCGGGAATTGACTTCTGCTTGTTCTCGTTATCTTTCCTTTTTGAAACATACTGAATTTATTATCTATCTCTAATTTAATTTCATCCAACTCGATCTCTCTATCACACATGCATGCACACACATATACATAGATTAATTCTACTGTTCATTTAATGGATGCATGATTGTGTGATTTTTTGCTTTTAAATTCATGCATATATGCTTTTAACATTTAGAAAAATATTCACAAGAATTGATGGGTAGGGTGGGGGAGGGGACCAAGATGATGGTCTGGGGGGACCAATTGCAAGATGAGTAATATATAAGAAGAAGATTTTAATATTTAGAAGAATATTCAAGTTACAGTCTTGTTTTCTTTTGTTTCAATGAAGAAGATTTTACAATTGACCCAAGTAATTAATATATATGAATTTTAATGAATTAAAGCTAGGCAAACACAATAGAATTTACTAGCCTTCAATATATTTGGCAGGTTGGGTTTAATTCACCGGTTGATTTTTCAAATAGTGACACATTCTTGGCTTTGAGAAATTGACATCATCGTTGATTCAATGTGATTTTTGGCATTGAAGAAATGCATATATATATATATATATATATATATATATATTCCTATCAGCACATGCAGACTTGTCAGTATGAAACTTGTAGTTAATTGTGGAATGCATATTTTGAAAAACTCACTGTATGCCAAAAATCATAATCATCCAACGGTCGGTTTCTCATATATATTACTGAAAAAACTGTAACAGCCATTCAAGTTGTAGTTTTGGTAGTTCTTAACATATTCCGTGCTTATAGTGCATGTATGCATGCATGTATATATGTGTAGATTTGTTTATCGAAATAATTTAATCTTGAGCAAATATAGTGCCACACAATCCCTGTACTTAATTTCCACTAGTCCTCATACTGCATGTATGGATTTTACGTGTTTATTGCTACGTAGTTGTGTAAAATTATAGAGAGGAATTAAGCAGCTGGTACGTTATGAAGGTCTTAATGCATGCTTAGATTGGGGCTGAACTACTAACCAAGTAAAGTTATGTTTGTACCATATATGAGTAGTGTGTGATATATGCGACAGAACTATACCATGTAATTCATGTTTGACTTGTCCAAATCCAGTTTGATTTGTTTTTTTAACTTTGTTTTGTGAGTTTTTTTTTTTTTTTTTTTAAATTGACCTTTTAAAAAAAAATATATGGGAGAATGACCTTCTTAAAAAAATATTTGGGAAAATAACCCATATGGGAAAATGGAACAATAAACTGCTGTTACAAATAGCGGTTTAAAAAAAAAACCCACTGTGCAGATATGTATTTTTTTTTTAGATCTGGGAATGAGGGGACCGGGACCAGATCTGTGCAGATATGTTTTATGTTTATGAAAAACTGATGTTTGTAACAGCGGTTTATTATTCCATTCAAAGGGTCATTCTCCAAAATATTTTTTGGAGAAGGTTACTCTCCCATATGTTTTTTTTTTTAAAGATCAATTTAAAAGAAAAAAAACTCTTGTTTTGTTTTCGTTTTTTAAACTTTAAAGTAATTGGAATTTATATATTATAAGAAGTTATGGAACAGCAGGACAAAAGTAAATGCCTCTGACATGAGTGTCAACTACAAGTATACATATAAAGTTATTGACTTGTACTATGTGTAGCAACCACAAATGATAAATCAATCACCACACACGCATGAAATTGATGTTTAACTCGTGTCGAAGTACTGTACACAAAAACTAAATTTATTTTAGAGTAAAAATTTATGAAATTAAAAAAGATTTGTTAAATATTAATGCAATGAAGGAATCTTATGAAATAAAGCATAATTAATTCAACATTTTTTTCAATTGCTTGTTCGGAATGTTCGTCATAAATCTGTAAAAAATATATAATTTTTTAAATAAATCATACATAATAATAAGGTAAAATATAATTAATTCATTGTTTATTAAGAATTAAATACTTTGTGATTGTCATGTGCCAGTCACTTACTCATTTGTACTTTTTTTTTTTATATGCTCGTGTTTACAAGATCTATGAAACTACATATTAGAGTGTTAATATTTTTGAAATGTGATAAATAAGTTTTACAAGACGTATAAAACTGTATATAAAATTGCCCATGAGGGTCTAAGAACCACTCAGCTCGTAGGGTGTTTTATAAGTTTTATTCAAAGGTTGTTTC
>JAESVK010000739.1:1366278-1507173 GCA_017140935.1 Hamamelis virginiana
TCTAACTAGTTATTATCATTGATTGTAAATCATTCATTGTTCAAGCTTTCCTCTACCAAACTCTTGAGCTATATTAGTTGATCCTTTGAGAAGCTATTAGTTGTGCTATACTTGTGTGAATCAGCTTATTTGAAGCATTTATTGTACACACCTACCCTTGTAATCTTGTATTGTTCAAGTGCTCTTTGTGAGACTTGAAGGGGTGTTCTTTGTGAGCACATTTTGGGGGTTCTTGTTGAGCCATTTGTTGAAATTCTTTGTGAGCTTAGGTGAGGATCTTCCACCTGGGATAAAGAAAATTGTGTAAAGGTTTCTCCACCTTGAAGGAGCTAATCCTTAGTGGATTGTTGGGAATCCTTGGGCTGAGGCACAAGGCGAGGAGTAGGCAGAGTCCGAACCCTTCGTTAAAATCGTTGTGTTTGATTTCTCTCCCCTTCTCTCTTTCAATTACTTGCATTTATATTATTACTTATGCTACTAGTAATTGAACTCTAATTTTATTTGGTAATTATTTGCAAAAGTTTGCCATAAACCCTATTCACCCCCTCCAAGGTTATATATTTGGGACAACAACTTTTCAAGAGTTCAAAGAACATTACTTAAAGCTTCAAGCCTCTTAATTCATCATCAAGTCAGGATATTCTAAATTCTGGTCCAATGACTCGAGCTAGAACATAAGCTATCGCTGAAATCTATGCCCAAACTGTTGTAGGGTCTAAATCAACTCCAATCTTTGATACTACTGACTCTAAAAGGCCAGTGATCTCTTTAGCTTCACTGGGGGCAAAGAAAGTATTGCTACCATGGTGGAACAAGTCCTAGTACAACTATCCATCTCGCAAGGGTCAGGCTCAAGTTATAACTTTCTCTTTGCTGAAGAAGATGATTCAAGTGGTGGTTCTACAACGAGCTCTTCTCGTGGGACTCCACTATCAAAGTTGATGTTACCTACAGATCTTGCAGGCCTCAACAATTCTGCTACTATGCCAGTAATGATGACCAACACGGTCTCTGTTGAAGATTAACTTGCAAGTATAACAAAAGCTATTGAAGAGCTTGCTAACTCAATGCATGAAAGAGATCTTCAAATCGCCATGCTAATGCAAAAGATGGAAAATCTAGGAGAGTCAAGTCATGCAACTGCTAGCACGCAACCAAGGAATGCAACTGAAAAGACTCCCCAAGATACAACTAAAGCTCCTATAAAGATTGGAGACCAATCCAAGGATCTCCAAGAGTCCACTGATGGATCAGTACCTGCAGATTAGTTGAGGGAATTCATTATGGGTGCTATCAAGGATAAGGTTAAAGGAAACACTGACTCTTATTCCACTTATGCCAAGCCTTACCCAAAGAATCGACCTCATGAGGATGCCTCAAGGTTATCAGCCACCAAAGTTCCAGCAATTTGAAGGCAAAGGCAACCCAAAACAACACGTTGCCCACTTTATGGAAGCATGCAATAATGCTGGCACTGATAGAGATCTACTTGTCAAGCAATTAGTCCGACCTCTAAAAGGCAATGTATTGGATTGGTACATTGATCTTCAGCTAAGTTTAATTGACAGTTGGGATCAACTCGAGCAGGAATTCCTTAACCGTTTTTACAGCACTCGTCGTACTGTTAGTATGTTTAAGTTAACCAACACCCGCCAGTGGAAAATGAACTTGTCATAGACTACATCAATAGGTGGAGGAACCTAAGCCTTAACTGTAAAGATAGGTTATCTGAAGCCTATGCAATTGAAATGTGCACTCAAGGCATGCACTGGGGCTTACGCTACATTCTACAAGGAATAAAGCCACGTACCTTTGAAGAGTTAGCAACACGCGTTCATGATATGGAGCTTAGCATAAATGCTAACGAAGCCAAGGCCCACTAGTTCAAGAATATCGTAAAGGAAAGGAAAAACAATGTAGCCAGAAAAGGGGCAAGTATCCTCCCAAAGGCAACAACAAAGAATCTATGACTGTGAGTATTGCCCCAGTTAAATTTGCAGTCAAATCAAAAAAAAAAAAGTTCACTTAAGCCAAGAGCAGGGAAGAAAAATGGTTACTATGAAAGAAATGCAAGAGAAAAAATACTCATTTTCTGATTCTGACATTCCAGAGATGTTGGAAGATCTTCTCAAAAGCAAGCTAATTGAACTTCCCGAGATGAAGCGCTTTAAGGAAGCTGGTCGGATCAATGATCCCATGTACTGCAAATATCACCGATTGATTAGCCACCCAGTGGAAAAGTGTTTTGTTTTGAAAGAAAAGATCATGGATTTGGCTCGAAAAGGAAGGATCGAGCTTGATGTAGATGTTGTGACCTCCAATTAAGCCACCATCACCTTTGGATCATTTGGTCCTATGCCTCTTTCGAACCAAGAAACTATGCACAAAGTACCCATTTCCATTCCATCAGACACTATTTTCTCAATCAAGTTTGGATTGTTTGAGCCTATTAAAGTTAAGTTGACACCTTCTCATGCACTAGAGGCTCTCTCTGTTTCAAGTCTAAAAAAGTCGAATGTAGTAGAGGTGGCAATTCAACAAGACTTATCAGATTCTGATGATAAAGGTTGGACTCTTGTTACTCGTCGAAGAGGTCATAAGTCAAAGCCACGGATGCCAACAGTTGCAAGACCAATAAGGAACAAGCAACGATCTCGAATAGTTAGAAAGGTAATGAAAAAGAGAGCTCCCAAGAAAGAAAAAGCAACTTCCAGTTGGGTTGAAGATTCACTTGAACAAAAGCCACGGATCTCCACGACCTTATGAGATTTCTTGCCATAATGGTATCAAAATACCATTTACCCTTCTATGAATAGGCTGTCATGTTATCAAATGGAAGGTCAAAAAGTGCTAATGCATGATCAAGAAAATAAGCCTGATGAAAACACAGAATTAACAGTTGAATAAGATTCTTACCCAAGTTCTGGCACCTGCACTACATGCATGTCATCCATTAATTTTTTTGATGAAGATTTATTACTTGGCTCCAAGCCCCACAATCGTCCTCTCTTTGTCACATGATTCACTCGTGAAAGAAAAGTTAATAGAATTATGCTTGATGGAGGGTCTGTTGTTAATATCTTATTATTACGCGTATTGAAAGAAATATGCATCTATGTGGATGAACTTTCACATAGTCGCTTAATGATTCAAGGCTTTAATCAAGGCGGACAGAAAGCTATAGGCATGATAAGACTAGATTATTAATGGGAGAAATGCATTCCAATGCATTGTTCCATGTCATTGAAGCTAGGACTACATACAATATGTTGCTTGGGCGACCATGGCTGCATGAGCATGGAGTTGTTCCTTCTACCCTGCACCAGTGCTTTAAATATTATCAAGATGGGTCCAAAAAAAAGTTGCAGCTGATGATAAGCCATTTACTGAAGCTGAATCTCATTTTGCTGATGCTAAGTTTTACTTGGAATCCACTGGGATAAAGGAAACTTAACCAAACTCTATACCATCAACAGGCAATACTAAAAGACATAAGCAAAGGGCTTCTCAAAATGCAGAAAATGTCACTCCTGCTAAAGAAGTTGAAGAGAAAATTACAGAAAATGAAACTAAAGATGCAATGGGGCAAAATGTTAGTGAGAAAATTCTTTATGAAGCAACCAAAGAAACTCCGGTACTTCGTTATGTCCTAAAATCTAGAAGAAGAAAAGGACAATCTCTTTTTACTAAATATAATGCGGTGAAGCTAAATGCATTCGAAGTATTAATTCCCTCGGTCACTAAGTTTGTTAAAACAAAAGTGATCAATCCTCCTTTAAAAGGGTTCTTTAAGCCATTACAAGGGCCCGAAGTAGAGCATGGTGATTTATCAGAGAAAAAAACTGAAGGCTTCGATCCCAATGCTTATAAATTGTTGGCCAAGGCTGGTTACAATCCACGAGAGTTGTCTGGCTTGAGAAATCTATCCTTAGAGGCAATTGAAGGAAAAGAAATTGAAATGACCAAAACCCAACAACTGTTGAGAGAAAAAGGGTATCCTGTGGAGAATTCAAAAAAGGAACTTGATTATACTTCATCCTCTCCTGTTCATATACTGATAAAGAAAGTTGTCACTACTACAAAAAATCCCTACGAAAACGGTTTTAAACCGTTTTCAAAACCTTTTGAACACGGTTCTGGAACCGTCCTTAAGGTGTGTGTTTTCATAAGGTAGTACCCCTTCGAACACGGTTTCAGACTGTTTTCATTTCTATGCATACGAACACGGTTTAAAACTGCTTTCAAATATGCCACGTACAAAAATGGTTAGAAATGGACCGGCCCGGCCGATCGGACTGGTGAACCGGACACCTAACCGGTCTGGGTTGATTATTGGACCGGATAAGGAAGTGTACCGCCTTGAATCGGTGTGAATCGGCTGGTCTGACCGGTTGAACCGGTCAATTAATAATTCAATTTTTTTTTTTTAATGAAAGTTGCATTCCTTGAGGTTTGAACTCCTAACCTCTTTAAAAGAAAGAGGATAGGAGCCTTTACCACTAGGCTATGCTTTACTTGTTGTTATTATAATGCAGTATATAAAATATAACCTTATTACATTTATATACTTGTAAAAATCTCAAATATATTTAAAATAATATATATTTTATAATTAAGCGGTCCGACCGTTGACCCGGTGGTTGAACCAATGACCCGACCACCCGGCCTCTTGTTCGGATCGATGTCTGGTCCGGTTCTGATAACTATACTCTCAGTTTATATATAGTAACAATATATGATGCGTAAGGCCATAATTATCATACCCGACTAGCGCGGCAAAGGGTGTGGGTCACCAGTTGAATCATTTGGTTAACGATTGGACATTAAATTTTATATATATATATATATATATAAGCTAAGATACTTTAACTTTAATTTTCTTTTAAATACTTAACACCAACCAAAAATATAATAGCATAATTAATTATTTTAACACATGGTTCAGTGTTCGAACTATGAGAATAGCATTCACATTTTATATAAAATAATATTTTATAGTTTATGTGAGAAAACAGAAAAACCGTTTTCTTTGGTTTCTTTCTAAAACGGTTTCCAAAATCGTCTTAATAATATGCCTATCAAAGACGGTCACAAAATAACCGTTGTTAAATATTACTAAACTAAAACGGTTTTGAAAACCGTTTTTTTTTATCTTTTTCTAAAACGGTTTCCAAAACCGTTTTCTATTTACTGTCTTCTTTGTATCTTTTTGTAGTAGTGTGTCTTGCAATGCATTTAGGTTAAAGCCCTAAAAGACGAACTCTAGGGATAACCTAGATCAAGAGATTCAATTTCCTCAGAGCTCGTTTCATCCCGGATGACGAGACGCCTCAGCACGATCAGAAAAAATACGATGGGCCAATAAAACAAAAAAATGCTTAAAAATCCTAAAATGTTCGATTGAAACCTACTGTTTTATTGAGGGAAAGAGCGAGAAAATGCGGGAAAACGCTCACTCAAAGGAAAGGAGGCGGAAACCAGTGAAATACCTGGAAAGATGTAGAAATGGAACCGATTAAAAGGAAGAAGACTCGAACCAAAAGCACTTTCCGCTGAAAGTAATGAAAAAGATTGATTGTAGGGAAGAAAAACACCAAATGAAGCTAAGCAATACAGTCACGGCAGCAAGAGGAAAAGAAAACACAGGGAAAACAAAATAGAAAGAAATGTAGAAAGAACCTGATTATATATTCCCAAGAGAGGTCGATGGGATTATGCCACGTGTCACACATCCAATGGTTAGAATACGAAGCGACATGTCTGATTTCGAAGAGACATTACAACTTTTTGTTATTCCTGCTTCATTAATTACACACGTACGAAACGTCATTTCACCAGAATCGAGGCACCGCCAAAAAATGCAGATTTTCGAGAAAATCATAAATGGCAGTTGAAGTTCAAAGGCCTCAGCCAATACTCGAAGATATAACCGATAAAAAGTCTGAAGCTACTTACCGAGGACAAGATCATCTTATCATACAAAAATTGAAGATAAAATTCTCATTCAGTGTTTCTCATCCAAAATTCGAAGATTTATTCGCGCCAACATTCAGCGGCAAATATCCGAAGTATAAATACAATTCTTTTTTTGTTAAAATAAAATTAAAATTAAAATTAAAATTAAAAAAAACATGAAGAACTGGGGGGTAGCTGATGAGGGATAAAATGATTTTTCAAGTTATCGAATAAATATAGAACGGTCTGTTATCTTCAGATAAATCCAGAAAATAAGTTATCCCATAAATTAAGGGGATAAGATCAATCACCAAAGAGATATAGATCCCTAAATTCAAGGAAATAGAGTTCATTTTGAAGTAGGAAATCATTTTCTAATACCTATAAAAGAAGGAGGAAACAGCCAGAAAGAGGTATGCACAATTATGCCCTAAAGCTCCATTAAATGATAATTTTGTTACTGACTTGATCGTCGGAGTTTACTCGCCGGATAAAATTCGGGGAGTTAACTGGTTCGTTGTGTGCAGGAATCCGGGGGGTGATGTTAAGCTGATTTTCAACCGCATCGGTATCCAATATTTACCAATCGGCCTCATACAGACTTTTACAAAAGGCGAAATATGCTGGCAGTGTCATCTTTCTATATATATATATATATTGTAATAACGCAAATTTTTATTTAATCTTATATGAATATTTTAATGATTTTTCACCAAAAAAAAAAAAAAAAAAATTCAAAATATTTACGGTTTTTCCATTCTATATATATATATAGCCAAACCACCCCTTTTCTCTTTTATTTTTCAGTTCGTGAGAGAAGGAGAGAGACCGAGAGAGTGGGAAGCATGTCGAAGCATCGCCGGAGGTCGCCGGAGCTTGTACCGTCATCGTGAAGTGTTGGGAGGTTCTTTGGAGAACCATTGGCATTAGAGTGCATTGAGCATTGCATTTGGAGGCTCGTGGAGCCGCAACGGGTTGGAAAACACTGTGGCATTGAGGTAGGGATAAATAACATTTTACCGTTGATAATGATATATCTATTTTACAACTACTATGAAAACAATGCGTATTTCTAAACACTTACTAAATATTATGATTTATAAATGATTGTGAACCTTAATCCTTATTTTATAACTGTTATGAGAATGGTATAAACCATGAACCATGATTTATAAAAATATAGTTTACAAATGTTTGACAACCCTGTTTTTTATTTGAAGTGTCAATTAGACACATGGAATACGCTTGATTATGAACTGTAAAACTTGTGTGGCATATTTATGAAATATATGAAAAAGTTTTCTATTGAAATGCTTTACAAATGATATACTGTTTATAACTATGGGAATGAGCTCTTTCTACTAAATGCTTTGTAAATAAGGCTGATTGGGTTATAAACCAAACTGTTTTATGAAATGATATGCAATATTAGTATTCAAATATGCCCTATCTTTCAAACGGATTTATGGACAGAGAAAGCGGATTCTTTTATACTTAAACCATTCCTATCTTTTAAATATTTATTTTTTTATTGATTAAGCTGAGGCTCGGGTTACTTGATATTGGCTTCCATGCCTAATGGACTTTGGATGTTATGAATTAAACCACGAAAAGATGAAGTTAACGACGTGTAGAATTTACTTCTCGTCTCTTCTACCCTACATTTACGATTGTTGAACGGATAAGAATTTGATTTGTGAATGGGGCATGTGTATTGAGAGAATTCCCATGTTCATGTGATAAGATATGAAAAGAAAGATTTGAAAGGTGCATGTGGATAGAGAAAACTCCCATGCCTATATGATTGATATGTTTATGGGATAAATGTTTACGGAAGGGCATGTGTAATGAGAAAACTCCCATGCTCATATGATCGATATGTCTATTGGATAAATGATTTACGGAAGGGCATGTGTAATGAGATAACTCCCATGTCCATATGATTGATATGTTTATTCGATGAATCATGAGTATATTTATTTCACCTTGATATTAAACATTGTTACATTACATATGGGTACTTATATATTTTTTAAGCCACAATTGGATATTCTAGGAACCGTTGAGGCGACGCATATGCCTGGTATTCGATTGAATGATATGATGAAACACATGAGATAAATCTTTGACATATGGAGTAGCATGATTTATTGTTTTTCACTGAAAGTCAACACATTCTTTTAAACAAAGATTTCTAATTGTTTTCTAATTCCATTAAACTCTTTAAATAAATGTTTATTTAAATATTTCATGTATCAATGTATTGTTATTGATTCGTAGAGGTTATATTATCCCTTACTGAGCGCGTTGAAAGCTCACCCCTGCTTATTGCAGTAAATTGCAGGTTTACCTTGGATTGCATTACTGGTTCAGCGGAATCTTACGCTAAGGATCGTTGGCCAGATTTAAGGTTGTTGCTGCTGTACACACAAATTTCGTGTTTTTAAATAAACACCGAAAAGAGAGTAGACAAATGTTGATTTTGATTTGTATTTGAAAAGTGTGAAGTACAATCTCTGTTGATCTTTTACAAAAGATAAAAATCCTCTGATTCTTCTTGTGGTAGATTTCTCGATTCAAGGGTGATGATCACGTGTTCTTGAATCCGGCTTGTTTAAGGACTTGTTGAACTTGATCTTCAATTTGAAAGGCTTGGAGCTTGATTTTCAACTTGAAGGCTTTGGATCTTTACTTGAAGGATTTGATTTCAACTTGAAGGGCTTGATGCTTGATCTTCAACTTGAAGGTCTGAATGCTTGGGAAGTTCTTCAGGGCTTTGATGCTTCAGTCTGAGAGAGCTTCTTTGCTTCAGAATTGTTGTGCTTTAACCTTTGGAGGCCACCCCTATTTATAGTGGTAGGGAGTAGAGTGTTTGGATAGGGATGGACTTCTTAATAATTATCCTTATTTATTTAATTTATAAAGATAAATATTAATTATTTGGGAGTCATCCTCATCTGACCATGTGGTACCATTTGATTGGTTTACTCCACTTGGATGACAATGATAAATATTTAAATTAATATTTATCCTTATTTATTTAATTAATTTGTAAGGATAAATATCAATTATTTGGAATGCATTCTCATTTGACCATGTGGTGCCATTTGATTGGTTTACTCCACTTGGATGACAAAGATAAATATTTAAATCAATAATTATCCTTATTTAATGAGTGATAAGGATAAATATTAATTTTAAATAATTATCCTTAATTGGTCCAATGTGATAGGTGGCAAGATTTGATTTGTCCACTTAATCACAGATTTAAAACACATGGCTAATTGTAATTTGTTAAGCCTGTGTAAAATAGGACACTTGGCTATTTCTTATTTGCCTTTAGAGTATCCTAGTGGGTCCATTTGGTGGCACATGACACGTTTTAATTGGTCATGATTTAATTGGCTTGAGCCATGTGGCAATTTGTGATTGGCTAGAAATTTTCTATCTCTACAGCTGCATTGTTGTTTGCATTCTCTTACCCTGTGTGTTATGTATTGATTGATGATTTGCCTATTTGCCAAGGTTGTTGGCAATATCGTTTGTGATCATATATATATTATTAGATTTATTGGATACTTTATGTATAACGAATGAGACATGATGAATGGACACAAAATTTTATTTTGTTTATATATATTTCTTGTATCCTGTAAGGAAATACGAATGAACAGGACAGGTTGTACCTTCAGCTTGACATGTGTCGACCTATCGGGAAAGGTCGGTACAAATGTTAAGTTGGGAAGTACAAGGGTTCTAGTAGCCTCTGTTTGGGGCGTTACATATATATATATATATATAGAGAGAGAGAGAGAGAGAGGTGATCTAGTGAGCATATGCGCACTTTAACTAAAGTCAGCAAATAACACAAGCCCTTGGATTCTCATTCACTTAATGGAAGATTCATCTCCAAGATTCCAATCCAAGGGTTTTAGTTCTTTGCTTACTTTAGCTTAAAGTGTGCATATGCTCACTAGAACATTTATATATATATATATATATATACAATCATGCTATTATAAGGTGCACCTTACACAACTTTGCGTAAGGTGACTTGTGTAGAGCTCATTCTAAGACAATGTTTGAAAAATCGACCGTTAGATTAGATGGATTGCATATGAATTTCATGTTCTCCAAAAATCACAGTAATCCAATGATTAGTTTGTGAAAAAAACTAAAAAGGAAAAACAGGTAACATTTTAAAGAACAAAAAGAAAATTTTTTTCACAAATCAACCGTTGGATTACTATGATTTTTGGCGAACAAAAAATTCATAAGCAATTCATCTAATCTAATGGACAAATTTTCAAACTTTGTCATACAATGGACTCTACACAGATCATCTTATACAACTTTGCGTATAGTGCACCTTATAATAGCATGATTGATATATATATATATATATATATATAATCCTATCAACATATGCTATTGTGAACCCCCCAATCTGTCGACTCTTTTGTTTTTGGAATTGGATTTACTATCATCATGGATTGTAGATAATTCATTATCCTTCTCTATTTATCCTTCTCTTTTATCTACATGTTTATCCTTCTCTATTTATCTATTCAAGATCATCCAATCCTAATCATCCTTCTCTATTGTAGGAGTCTACTTAAATTGAGTTTTGAAAAAAGGATTGGAGTTTGAGAAAAACAGGGAGTCGCCACCTTATTTTTGAGGAACAAGAAAACCATAAAAAGAGTTTTATTTTCAATAAAACAATGACTCCATATTTTAAGGAAAAGCAAGTCTTCGAATCAAAATTGGATTCGGGGGCTAGATTATGAGATAGTAAGGTTCCAGAACGCATCCTGTAGGCACCTATCTCACCCTAATTAAAGGTCTTCTAATTACTTTTGGACTTTATCAAAATCTTATCACAAAAAATCCTAATTATCTAATCAACCACAAAAATAGGGATAATAATGCATAAATAATAATAATAGATAATAAAGAAAACAAACAGAATCCTAAAGACCTTAGAAGACACACAATCAACCTAAGATTGGACTTGCGCCCTATTAGCTATCTACGTGCTTTACCAGTGTCCTGATAGAGATCAAAGTCCGTCGTAGTTCAAAAAACCTAGGATTCTCCTATTGCAATGAACTACGCCATCAAAGGCATTCTACCTTATCTAAGACTCTATCTTCGAGAGTTTATTTCTGTTTAAAATACTTCAACATCTAAAGTGGGAGTTTCATCCCGAAATAACTTCTTAAATTCCAATTTCATTAGGAAACCTTCTCGAAGATAGACTCCTAAATAAGCTAGAATTCCTGATTTGATGTAGCTTCTACAACAAAGGAGAGTCCTAAGTGGAGTCAAGTGACTCCCCTAACCTAGAATCCCTAACTACAACCTAAGTTAGTCTAAACAACCTAGAATACTAAAATAATGCATACTGGAAATTCTAGAAAATATACAAAAAAATGCAACACACAATGCAAACAATGCATGAAAATGTCCTAAATACAATCTAATCATTCTATGTGAACCTAGACATGTTTTTAGGTTAACTTGGACCTAAAAATGACTTTTAATACACTTTAAAGGCACTTTCAATTTCTATACAGATTTGAATGCACCTTTAAAAATGAACTAAAACTCATGAAAATAACAAATAAAAAAGGTAAGAATGACTAGCATGCAACCTAATATGCAAACTAAGACAATATGCTAAAACACTATGCAAGACAATCAAGAAATCACATTATAATCATACTTAAATTAATAAAAACTTATCACAAGGGAAGGAACTCACCATAGCATGCTCCCTCGAAAACAATTCATATATCAATCAACACTCAAACATTCCATGTGATAAATCTTAATAACTAATAATAATAACAATGCTATGTTATGAAAAAAAAATGCATAACCCTACTTCTAGCATCCTAACATGGTAGCAATGTGCAAAAGACTCAAACTTTATATCTAATATGCATTCCTATATAAAAATTGAAAATTGTATGAATAAAACTAATTATTAACATGCATTCTAAACATAAAAAGAACTACTACACATGCTCACAACACTCATATAGAAATTACCTTGCTTTCAACAAAGAATTAGACCATACTCATCATGAAGTAGCACTCAAACATGTTAAATATGTCATAAGACCCAAAACAGTAACCTATATGCATCTAGAAGACCACTATCATGCAAGCATTAAACCAAAATTTATTCTGCATCAGGTATACTCACTCCTAACATGAATTTCTACTCTACATCATGCATATAATTAGAAGAAACCAACTCATACTTTCTGCAGAAAATCAAACTATCATCAATAAACTAATTCCTAACTATGTTATATAAAACATCGATACAACAACAATGGTGTATTCAAACTAACCTTTAGCTTCCTTCCTCCTTGCTCCTAGTCCTCTTCTTCAAGCTCCAATGGCCTCCAAATTCGTAGCTAGGGTTCCAAGTACAGCTCTAGGGTGCCAAAGTCTCTCTAACCAAAATCCAGTCCCCCAAAACTGGTTTATAAGTGATGTATAGATAGAAGAGGCTTCAATTTGATCAATGGGTCTCATTAAAACCCTAGGGAATGATCCAAGGGTCTTAAATGAGTCTTCTAAAGTCCTTAAAATCGTGCAAACTGATCCAAAGAGGGTTTGAAAGAGTTTCAAAGCGAATAGGACTCTAAAAATTCAAAAATTGGCAAATCTGGAGAACCAGGCTTGGGTGACCGTCCACTTTAGGATGGTTGACCGTCCCTAGAGGGACGGTCATCGAGCCTTCAGTGCATTTTTCCCTAATATGGGCCTATCTCAGCCCATTTCGACCCGATTTCGATTTTTTTTTTTTTTTTTTATGCTTTTTGGGTCCGTTTCAAGTCCAAATTCAACAAGAACCAAAACGATCGTGATTCGATTCTCCATATTTTGAGAAATGTTTGAAGTGAAAATGCATTGACCAACGTCAAGGTTTTTAAGAGAAAGTCAACCGATTAGCTGTTTTGGGCCTGCCGGGCTCTAATTAAGGTTTTGAAATCCACTAACCAATTGCTCTCGAAATCGTTTCTACTTCTCGAAACAATTTTTAAAATTATTTAAGAAAGTGTTTTAAAGCTTTTGAAGGCTTTGGTTTGATAAAAAGATCAAATCCCAATCATTTCCGGTCGAGACCTTAATCTGAGCTTAAAAATGGCCATTTGGGCTTTAAGAGCCAAACATGAGCCAAAAGGCTTAATGGACCTTGCCATTGATCAAATTAGCTACCAAACACACCTTGAATATCCATGCCAAACTCATGGGACAATCCGGGACAAGATCGACAGTCATTTAGAGCTTTTGTGATTCAAAGGACAATGATGTCTTTCAAGTCGCAAAAGACCTTATTACCTATCAAGCCTTACTCGAAACGCTATGAAATTTAGCAGGGACATTCCTAGACTCTCTAAAATTAAATGCAAAAAGAACCGTCTCAATCTGATCTAAAAACCTATATGCGATAATGGCCTCTAACTAACTACACAAAAGGTTGCTATGGGCAACTTAGGGTTTCAACACCCTATTCCACCTTAAATCACAGGCAACCATCTATGACTCTATTCAGGGTCAAAAATGGATGTCTACAGAAGCCCCTCGTTGATAAACATGGCTTCACTAGTGGATATCAACGAAACAAAATGACATCCCATTTTTTTTGCTACAACAAAAGAGGGATAATCAAAACAACTACTAACAAACAATGACCAAATCATCATTCTTGGAAATCACACACACATTTCCAATTATCTTATTCTGAGAGCCAAGGACTCTTCTTAGAAAACTCATTTTCCAATTATCTTATCTTAGGGGACCGCAGTCCTCTTGGAAGTCACACACACGCTTCCAATTATCTTATCTTAGGGGACCGCAGTCATCTTGGAAATCACACACACATTTCCAATTATCTCATCTTAGGGAACTGCAGTCCTCTTGGAAGTCACACACACACTTCCAATTATCTTATCTTTGGTTCCAATTATCTTATCTTAGGAGACCGCAGTCCTCTTGGAAGTCACACACACACTTCCAATTACCTTATCTTAGGATACCGCAGTCCTCTTGGAAGTCGCACACACACTTCCAATTATCTTCAAATTTGCCAATATTCCTTTGATAACTTCAAGTTATCACCAACATATGCATTCCACAACATCATTGATATCATGTAACATCGTTCTTATATACATTCCATGTATATTTCTCAACATCTCATGCAATTCACAAAATCTTATTGATTTGGGCCTACATATGGGCTTACATAATGGGCCTTTCTCATTCACAAACCTTCCATGGGTTATCTTACCCTCACAATCCTCTTCATGAGCCTCACAATCTCATCACTTTACTTGTATTTATAACTATTTCATGATTTCAAACTTTACTCACCCACTACTTTTATCATCCATTTCCATATCTCATGATTTTCAATCAAAAACTTATCATTTTATGTGAACTTTCCTATTTACAATCACTCAATTCTCATTTTTGTATGCACAAACCCTTCCTCATTTCTCATCCATGCATCAAATATTCTTCAATCTCAATCAAATGAACTTTCCCAAATCACAATTTGAAAGAAAATTGGTCAAAATAGGTCGAAATAGGCCAACGTGGGCTAAATGGGCCTCAAAAGCCCAGAACAATTCAAAATTGGGCTAAAAAATGGATGATCATCCACCTGAGGATGGTCAACTATTCCTGGTGGACGGCTAGCCATCCTCTAGTGGACGGTTACCCGAGCCACTCTCCCCCATTTAAGTCATTTTCCCCTCTTTTGCCTACTCACTTCATATATCATCCTATTTTGACACTTTCTTTCTCTAGAATCTCCAATTTTCTTCAAAAATTCATCACATTTGATTTCATTGCATCCAAATCAATCTCCTAAACATCTCTAGTGTTGCTACACACTTCAATTTCTAAATTAAAAACTAGGTATCATCATTCTTGAACCAAATTTGGGTTCCATTACCCAACACAAACCTAAATATCCATTTATCTTCATGAACTATCTTGCATCTCTAATCACCATGGCTAATAGGAGATATGAACTTTCAAAGTATCCATACTTGGAGAGAAAGAGGTATAAAGTGCCATCATACGATGCCAACAAATGGATGAAATAAATGGATGAAATAGCATTGCTAGAAGTAAATAGCATCATGTTTGGAGTTGACTGTGAGGTGGATTGATAGATAAATGCCATGTGGCAATTAAGATGATTAAAAGTGGGCCTTAAGAAAGCGGCTGTTTATTGGACTTAAAAGTAGGCTGTAGCCCATTTTACTAAATAACTTGGGCTTGTAGCGGAATGAAAGTGGGCCATTAACAACGGACCATGGAGCATGAATTTAGGGGCTAATTGGCAGTGATCAAGCAGCTATGAATTAAGGAATTTAGGGATTTTTTTATTTTATTTTTGGATACAAATAAGAACATCAGATAATACAATTATTGAAAATTAGAAATCAACAATAATAGACAACATGTTAGCATGGAGTTTTTGGTAGTCCCTTCGTTAATGCAATTTTGTTTATTTAATGGTAAAACCCCTGATTTTGATATAACTGCCTGACTGTTTTTAGATAGTGACCAAATAAGCGATTGATGTTTAAAATCTCAAATTCTTGGCTTAAGATCGAGGTGCTAGTGGCCATGTTCAACTGCGGTTCGGACTAATTAATAGGGTGAATAGAGATCAAATGGTAAAGTTCGGTAAATTAAAATAATCTGTTTATACAATTAATTCATGATGCCTTTAACTAAATGTGTAATATGTATTTTTAAAAACCGATCGTTGGATTAGATAATCTACTTATGGATGTCATGCATGCCAAAAATCATAGTAATCTAATATCAGCATCTCAAAATACAGACGATAAAAAATGTTCTGGCATTCGCATGGCTAATCTGGACAGGAAGCAAGGTTCTTAATCTCTTGTTTGTTTGTGCAGGCCTAGCCCAACGAGACAGAGTGTTGGGTCAAGATATAGTGGGCCGAAATACATTCTTTTTCTTCTTCCCATTTTACCCTTATGATGCCCTTTATTTCCTTTGTTTTGGAGTTATTAATCATTCAATCAATTATGCAAAACAAAATTTACCAGATTTGGTATAGATTTTAAACCAAGATACTTTTATTCTCTTTTAGTACTCAAAACTTAAATAAACTGATTTAAGCCATACCTTGTCCCCTTAAGGTGAGCTGGGAACTTTTTCCAAATCTTCCACACTGACCACCTATGAAAGAGAATGACAAAGATTTGAAAAAGTACAAAGTGCAATCCTTGGTACCATTAAATATCTCTCTCTCTCTCTACACACACATATAGAGAGAGAAAAATGATAATATCAGCATATGCTATACTGTGAAATGTTTTAATAAGTTATACCTTAATTTAACTAAAATCAGCTAAGAAATCCAATGGTTTGGATTTCTTAGCTGATTTTAGTTAAAAGTAAGATATAACTGACTAGAACACTTCCCATACTATACTTGTACATATCAAAAATCACAAGGATGCAACAGTTAGTTTCTCAAAATGTTATCGAGAAAAATTATGACAGTTTTCAGCGTCACAATTTTTCACAGTATGTATTTTGAAATACCAACATCAGATTATTATGATTTTTGGCATGCATGAGCAGCATGTCATCCATCAAAAGAATATCTAATCCAATAATCGATTTTTCAAAATATACATCCCGCAATTAGTTAAAGACATCGTGCTATCTTTAACTAAAGTTAGTGAATATATATATAAGATTGGAAATATATATATATATATATTATAATAGAGAGAGAGAGAGAGAAGCAAAATTGAATAAGTCATCCTTGGGGATTTGTTCGGCGGTAAAGTTGCGGTTGAAGCGTTGAAAGTCATGGTCCTTTGCCTAAAAACATCACTGTCGAGACACTAGTCAAAGCTGAAAGGTCAGAGTTTAGCCAATTCTTGGAATCTTTAATCAATTTAGCCAACCTTTCTTAACCTTATAGAAAGTTAAAAGAAGAGTTTGAAACGTGGGTTTCAGCATATTATTAATGGGTCCTACTTCAACAAGTTATGATGCACAATTGGGTTCATGAGAGTGACAACCATTCCATGATTCAAGGAATGAAAATTGCTAAATATCTGGACTTAACTTCTTCTTTCTTTTTTTTCTTTCTCTTTTTGGTATCAAGTACTTGATACATGACAATCAGTTAATCAATTTCTAATAAAAATGGTTAATATGACATATTAAATAATAATACATAATATATTGATATACTAATTGGTGCTTGTATCATTAGATAAAAAAATAAAGTAAATAAATCTAAATAATGAACCTAAGGCAGTGGAATCTAAAGATTTGTGGACTCCTTTTAGGAATATGGATCATTCAGTCACTTCACTCGCTGCTCGTTGGCTTGGTCATTTATTCACTTGCTCATGAACTTGCAGCTTCACCAGAAACGACTAGTCGTCTCATTTTCTCTGCCGAACTCAATTCATCGTTGTTTTGTCCAAAAATACGAAACGGGTCCAAAGGCTGGGGCCAGTAGACTTTTTTTCCTCAAAAAATTCATTGGACCTATGAGCGCTACACAATAGGAAGTAACTCTCTTATTTCCCTTAAATCCTCCCCATCTCGATGAATGCGAGATTCAAACTCAGATATGTGGTACAACCACCAAAAACTTTTACCAACAGTTTAAACGATACCTTCAAACTGTAAGTAAAAGTAGTCCCATTAGTGAAATGTACATAATTTTTTACTGAAATAATAATAATATGATAGTGAACCCTAGATCAAGGACAAAATTTTATTCCATTTAACAGCGCTAGGATTGGCAGATCCTTTGGTCAATAGGAGTGTCAATGACTTGGCTTAGAATGGACCCCCGGGAGCAGACCAAGACCATGTCAGATTCCCAAGTTATGGACCCCTGACAGGTTCTACTTCACCAAGTCCTCCGAATGACTCCACCTAAACTGCATACATCAGGTTGCTTTAGTGGGTATTAATTTTGGCGCTTTTGAAAAAGAAAAAGATATATAAAGAAAGTTCAACAAAATACATAAACAAAGGAAAAAGGCCCCATGAATTGACATACTAAGAATCTTAGAGAGGAAATTTAAAATATAGAAAAGTTATTTGTCTCGTTGCGCATGAATATAATATATATATATATATATATATATATATATATATATATATATATATATACATGATAATATAAGTCCGACCTTACGCAAAGTTGTGTAAGGTCGGTTCCATATGACTAATTTTATATCACGATTCGTAAAATTGACCATTGGATTAGATGTCCCTCCTTTATATGTCATGCTTGTAAAAAATCACAGTGATTTGATGGTTGGTTTTTGAAATATGTCATTGTGAAAATATGTAACTTATTTGGTCTTCAAAATATCACCATTTTTTTAACAGTAGTTCATTCAGGATATATTTGTATAAATTTATATAAGTATAAAGTTTATAAATAATTGTCAGATACATATTTTGAAAAACTAACTGTTGAATTAGATATTATACTTATGTATATCATGTCTTCCAAAAATCACAATGATCCAACGATCGGTTTTTCAAAAATACTATTAGGAAAAACTGAAACAGTTTTCAACGGTTACAGTTTTTTATAATTATATTTTGAAATTCTGATTTTAGATTACCATGATTTTTAACATACATGACATCCATAAATACAATATTTAACCTAACGATCAATTTTTAAAAATTTACATCATACAGTTATCTATGAACTTCATCGCTTGCATAAGATATTGACTAGATCGGGATATAGCATATATTGACTAGATCGGGATCATATATATATATATATATGACTTGTGGCCTAAATTTCTACTATGACATGACTGGCAAAAAAAAGTAGGGTTGAATTAAAGTTGGAGAGTTTCTTATGGATATAGACCCCATTAATAATTGATTAGGATCGGGACCTTGGACCCAAACTATACAAATTGAGCTGGGGACCAATGGGAGAATTGAGTATGTGCAAGGCATAGGTACATTTAGTTCCATTTTATTATTATCCAGTCCATTAATCTATTTACAATTTAAAATAAAATGGGGAGTCTATTATAAGGTACACCTTATCCATAGAACCAGCTGAAAAATTATTTTTAAAAAATTGACCGTTAGATTAGATAGTCTTCCTATACATGTCATACATGCCAAAAATTGTAGTGATCCTATGATCGATTTCTAAAATTTAAAAATAAAAAATAAAAATAAAAATAACATTTTGAAGAACGAAAAGGTCATAATTTTTCATATTTATATTTTTTTCATAAATCATCAGTTGGATTACTGTTATTTTTTATATGCACGATATATACAAAGTAATACAAATATACCTACGTATATTGCCAGCTCCTGGTATATCATGCTCTTTTAGTTCTCCACGTTAATTTGACAAATTTGTTAATTTTGAATAGTTTAAGTTCAATTGATTTGGTTCGGATTAGGTTGGAGGTAGACCAACCAAAAATCAAGTTGATTCCTAGTTCCAAGTTTTATAGTATCCTAATTAATAAATTGTTAATGTCGTTAGCATTGATTTTATCTTATTGGTACATCCGAGTTGGTGTGTATGATTCAGGTAAATCATCTTCTAGTCACATTAAATTCAAGCCTAATTCACTCATATTTGACTAAGGTCATGTTTGGATTAGTTTTGTTTAAATTGATTTTTGGAGAAACATTTCTTCACACATCTCTTTAGAGTTACATTCAAACTATCTCTTCATGTAACAAAATGTTTATACTAAAAATGATTATGACAAAAGTTTAGGGACCGGTTTTGGCTAATTTCATTATATCACTCTAGGAGTGCAAATAAACCAAGATGTTCGTGAGCTACTTGCAAACATGCTCGACAAGGGTTACTTTGGATTTGCCTGTTTAGTAAACAAGCCAAGCTCAAGCCTGAAATTAGGCTCGTTTAATAAACAAGTCAAGTTCAAGCACACCTTGGCTCGGCTCATTTATGTTCATGAGCAAGCTCGTTAGTAGGCGTATTAACAAGCTCATGAATAACCTTGTGTTTAGACTCATTAAAAATTTATCATTTAGTCTTAAATAAGTTCAATTTATCATTTAGACTCATGACTTTTTTTTGGGCTTTGATTTTTTATTTCCAATATAAACCAAGTATATATAAGCCATTTTTTAGGCTTTCCTACATTAATTAATTTTTAACTTTCCTTTGATGTAATTTAGGATTGCAAGTGAATCAAATCGTTCGCAAATAAGATCGTGAACAAACAAGCAAAGGTCAAACATACCAAAGCTCAGCTCGATTGATTTGAGCTCGAACTTAAACAATCAAGCTTTTGACCAAGTCAAGCTTGAGAAATGAAAGAAATCCAAAGCTTGGCTTGACTCGTTTGCCGCCCTAATCACTCCTCTACTGATTTAAAAATAATTATCATCCACCTTTTTAGATTACGTGGCATTTTAAATTTTAAAAAATAATTTTATAGAAAACTAATCTAAACAGAACCTAATCTAAATGAATAATTACCTTGAGTCCCTCATAGTTATAGACTGTCTAATTAAAGTTATTAGAATCACTAGATGTGAACATGGGAAATAAAATGGAAAGGTATGAGCGACAAAAGTGACAGAATATTGGAATTGCACGGGGTGCGGAAGCTTACACACTTTTACATTGTGTAACCAAATAAAGCTTGAGCAACATAAAGCTCGACTCATCTCGTTTGCAACCATATTGCCAATGTTAATTAAAAATCAAAATCCAATTCAATAACTTAAATTACCAAGTGGAGGGTGTCTAAAACTTATTAAACAAGCTTGGGTGGTGTGAGAAACTGATGTGCGACAAATCTTCAACACTCCCCCTCACGTACAGCCCAGATGTACGCGGACAATGAAACCCCGAGTCGGAGACTTAGTGACTCGCAAGTTTCTAGGTAAAGAGGTCCCCCGAGCACAGAGAGATAGGATGGAGACAGCATACATCCTGGGTTGTACGCGGGTGGACGAAACCCTGAGTCTTAGTATTAGTGACCCATGGGTTCGCAAGTTAAGAGGGCCCGAGCAAAGACACGAGAGTGATGGGATGGAAACTTGGTTTATGAACCTACCCGAGACCTAGCTCTGATACCATGTTGAAATAAGAGAAACGGTGGAGAGAATATGAGTTGTATTGAATTGAATGAATTAGTAAAATCTGTACAATAACCTATTTATAGGCACAGATGGTAGGTGTACAAAGTTAACCTAAAAGAATATTTAATTCCTAGGATATAATATTCTTTACAATATATAAAATATATTACAAGATATTATTATAACAACCAATATATGGATGTCTCCTTCTAGTATGAGTTCACATTAAATAGAGGTTTTCCTCAAAGATACAACCCACCTTAAAGGTAACAAACAATCCTCAAGGATGACTAGAAGGTAAGAACCCCTCCTCGAAGGTAAGAATCCCATCTCATAGATTTTGGCTTGATAGTTAGAGTAAAGGCTTATTGAGGTGGAGGTTACCACCCCCTATGTCAACTATATGGATACTTGGGGGAGCATCCTCTTCCTTGGGCTATTTGGGAGTGAATGAGAATTATGTGTATTTAGATACACATGTTATTTGCAATGCAAAACATGCTTGTAAGTGTTGACCCTCCGAAAAAGATGATTTGCATCTTTGCAGTGCCTGAGCAACTAATGTGGTAGGTGGGATTAGTGGATTACAAGCTTGATCCAAGTGGGCTCCAAGGTTACAACACTAATGCCTACAAACTCAACCACCACCCAACACCTAAATTCACTAAAGTGGTAGATATTAAAGAGAAAAGCCCATTCCCTACATGACCTCAAGCTATACTACTAGAAGTGGTGATGCTTGGTGGTGGTGGTGGCGGCATTGATGAGTGTGGGTATTGGAAAGGAAATGAGTCTTCAAAAGATATGAATATTCGTCAAATCTTTTAGAAAGTTTCGCATACACTAATGCATATTTTGTGTTCTAGATAGATATAACCCACACATTGGATAGGGATGAAGTTGAATTTAAAAAGAAAAGAAGTCCCCCACCCCTATTATTTTGGTATGTGACATGAAAAGAAACAAAATATTTGAAGTAAAAACAAAAACAAAAAGTATTTATAGAAGAGAAATAATCCATTAAGAAATAAGGAATACTTACCATTAGGATAGGTATTTTGAAAAAATGACCGTTGGATTAGATAATCTTCTTATGTATGCCATTTCTGTCAAAAAATTACAGTGATCCAGTGGTCAGTTTTCAAAGTACAAACTGTTAAATAATTGTTACAGCATCCAACGGTAAATACTGTTTGAGTATTTCACAAACTGTATTTGAAAAAATAGATTGCCAGATCATTATCATTTTAAGATTAGCTAATCCAATGGTCGACTTTTAAAGACCGGTCATTAATGGATGATTTCTATTTATAGAAAACTATTCATATAAGGGTCACATTATCCTTACACCCTATTTTGATACATCTGTATCTAAATTTAACTAATATTAAATAGTATAATATATGCTACTTTTTCTCCCAATAAACTTAGTTTATTAACAAGCAAAGACACCTCAAATTCCTCACTAACAATGCAATATTGTGTTATTTAGTAATTAAACTAAAATCCAAATAATTCTTCCAATACTAATAAACTAAAGTACCAAAATATATAAATTACCTTACAACAATAGAAGCTACTAGCTAGATACTGTTCATGCTCAAATTTTGCATGCCAATGAATTAAAGCCACGTGTACTAAATAAAAGCAGGTTTTTTAATTACTTGTATTGCCTTGAAGAGGCAAAACAATTATTTCGGCAGTTATTCACTTTGCCTTGAAGAGGCGAAACAGTAACCCAATCTAGTGATTATTTATCTTTAAAAATCAAAGGATTTTTTGAAATTGAGCATTATAACTGCTAGTAACCGCTTAAAAGTTAATTTTTATGAAAAGTGCCAAAT
Source organism: Hamamelis virginiana (assembly GCA_017140935.1). Lineage (NCBI taxonomy): Eukaryota > Viridiplantae > Streptophyta > Magnoliopsida > Saxifragales > Hamamelidaceae > Hamamelis > Hamamelis virginiana. The sequence continues at coordinate 1,389,246 of JAESVK010000739.1, forward strand.
TGTTTGGTTTCATTTCCCAGCAGAATTGAATATTTGAAAATTTAAAATAACTGCTAAATAACCATTTAGCAATTATTCATTTCAAATGCTTTAAGCAGTTTTACGAAGGCTTCTTCTGATTGGGTCATTATGAAAATTCAAATACATGGATTTGGAGGCAAAACTTGAAGACAGTTAAGATGGTCAGTATGGACACATGTCACGGCAGCATCCAATGAAGGATTGAAGGTAGACCTACGAAGTCTATAAATAGAGGAAGAGACCTCATTTCAAAAGGTTCCAAAACCACCAGTTCCTCAACCAAATCAACCACACTAAACATGTGTCTTTATCTATATTTCATTTACTTAGTTTCAAATTGTATTTCCCATATTCAGTTTACAGTTTGTAATTTCCCTTATTCAATTTACAGTTTGTAATTTCCCTTATTCAGTCTTAAATTTATAGTTTCTTTTATTTAATCTCGAATTCGTAATTTCCCCTTTGCTTCAGTAATCTAGTTTAGGTAACTTAGCCTTTAGGATCCTTTCTTTTAAACCATTCCTCGCATCGAAGAGCTTTAACAGAAGTTGTAAGATTGCTATACCAGAAATGGAGGTAATATTATGATTGTGTGGTTTCTTCGATTCATTTTATTTTCTGTTTTTACTTTGTTTTTAGTTTGATTCATTAATTTGCCAAAGTTATTAAAGTCCTCTTCATTGAGGCAAATTCAAACCATTATATAATTGCCTGATTAGAAGTCACTTTGGCTTTTTTCGAGCCAATCATCTTGAAAAGTGGTAAGGTTAACTTTTCTGGCACGCCCGCATTACAAACTATACATATGTCGCTGCCATATTGAAGATTTCGTGAGCGAACATCTTTTTTGGCGCTCCCGGTGGGACCAAAGGCAATTTTGAATCAAAATCATGATGACAAGAAGATCTAAACAAACAGAATCTTCAAATCAAAATGAAAATAGGTCAGAAGATGGCCTTAAAGCTATCCCGGAATTGAATTTACTCAGAGATGAAGTAAATTCAAGGGTTGAAGCTGATTTTAAAACATAGATAAAAACCCTGTTGGCAACGATGCAAATGAAATGCCACAGATGGTAAGTTTACTGGCTAATGCATTTAAACCAGTGTTGAAATAAATGAGTCAACAGTTACAACAAGTAATGTCTCAATCAATGTGTAATCAGCGAAATTCCCAAATGCCTCAATTAAGTGGAGAAATCTGGAATGATGTGCCTCGTAGAGCACAATTCATAGGGAATGAGGGAAATGTCACAATGCAAGATAGAAACTCTACATATGGAATTCCACCCGGGGGGTTGGATGGTTCGAGACCTGTACAAGGCCAATTTGAGCCACCAAGGCTATTAGATGGCCAAAATATCCTAAGAGGCCATGTAAATGTGCCAGCATTTGACTTTCTACTCGGGAGGTTGGATGGTTCGAGGCCTGTACAATGACAATTTGAGCCACCAAGGCCATTAGATGGCCAAAATATCCCAAGAGGCCATGCAAATGTGCTTGTATTTGGATTTACATCCGGGGGAGTAGATAGTTCAAGACCTGTGCAGTGCAGAGTTGAACCATTTAGACCATTGGATGGTCAGAATATCCCAATAGGCCATGTTAATGTGCCTAACCAAAGAAGTAATAGTAACAATGTGATAATTCCAAATAATAATCCTTCATTTGAGATAATGGAGGAAGGAATGGCTTATGTAGAGCCAAATAATTATTTCCCAAGATCAACTTTAAATCAAATTAAGATATCTAGGCCATTAGAGAGTCAAAACATCCCAATATAGGCCATGCGAATGTGCCTAATCAAAGGAATAATAGCAATAATGTTGTAGTTTCAAATGTTAATCATTTATTTGGAACAACAGGAGAAGGGGTAGCCAATGTAGAACCAAATAGTCATCTCCCAAGAGCAAATTTTAATCAATTTGATATCAATAGGTCAAACAATACTGTTGGTGAAACAGTGAGGCCACAAACTACACCCTTTGAACCAAATGATATACCTGAAAGCATACCTTTTGAGCCTGAAGGATCAAGGGGTAGAAATAATGGTATTGGTACTAGGAATTATCATGAACCACCAAGAATCATTTCAAATCATGGAAATAATGGGTTGAATAATAATAATCAACCTGTTTAACTACAAGAAATCAAATTCTTGAAGTTATTCAAAAAGCATATGGCCCATTAACAAGAGGAATGCAAGTTCCTATTTACAGAAAACCTTATCCAGATTGGATTGATAGGATTTATGAATTTTCAAGAGGATACAAAGTGCCAGAATTCACTTTGTTCTTTGGAGAAGGTGAACAATTCACCATCGAACATGTGGGTAGATTCACAGGCCAATGTGGAGAAGTTAGGAATAGTGATTTTCTAAAGCTTAGATTATTCTCTAATTCTTTGACAAGTAATGCTTTTACTTGGTATGTGAATTTACCTCCTGGTTCAATCCAAACATGGGTCCAACTAGGGGAAATATTTCATGCTCGGTTTTTTAGAACTAATCCTGAGATTTCTATAGCTGATTTAGCCAGACTTAGACAAAGGCCTGATAAAAAGGCTTCTCAATTCATTAACAGATTCAAAAGGGCAAAGAACAAGTGTAGGATTAATCTTCTTGAAATTGAGTTTGTTAAACTTGCTCAAAATGGTCTGGAATTTGAATTGAGAAAGAAATTTGATGATGTAGAGTTCAGAGACTTATTAGAATTAACAACTAAAGTGACTTGATATGAGTCATTACTAAAAGAAGAGTCTCAAAGACAAGCCTCATCATTTAAGACTTATTATTTCGACCCTAATTATGAGGTTGAAGCAGCAGAAGTTGTAGGAAAAACTCTGTTTGTTTGTGATGCCTTAATTAAAGTTGAGAGTGTTGCAAGTTAGCAAGCCAAAAAGAATGCTTCGAATGAAGGTTCGAAACAATATTCTTTTGATATTTCTAAAGCAGATGCTATATTTGATCTTATGTTAAGTGGTCAATTCATAAGATTACCAAAAGGTCATAAAATTCCTAGCATTGATGAAATAAATAAGAAAGAATATTGTAAGTGGCATAACTCATGGAGACATGCTACGAATAATTGTGTTGTGTTTAGGAATGTAATCCGATAACAAATACAAAAAGGAAACCTAAAATTTCCAGAAAATGAAAAAAAAAAACTATGGGTGTTGATAATAATTCTTTTCCTTCGATTGATGAAGTGGAAGTAGAAAATCATAATATATGCTTTGTAGAACTAGAGAACTTCGACAATAGTTTGTTTAGAAGTCATAATTGTTATAGATTAAATGCATTATATTATGGTTTAAATGCAATTCCTTCATGAAATTTCTTTTGCAGCAATTGAAAAATGAGAAGGAAATACATTCGAGGCAATAAGAGGAGAGTGATACTCAATTTTCTTTTGAAGGATCTAATACTATATTGAAAGAAGCATTTTTTGAAATGCATGATGCTGAAGTGCCGCCATAAAAGTGTAGGAGAAGTTTGAACTTTATTCCTCAGACACATGGCATAATAATTAAATCCAAAGCAGAAACTGAAGCAGAATTTCCAGCTATTGGACACCCATTAGCTTCTACTGGTTCGAGACCTATTGCTGATATTCTGAAGTAATTATGCATAAAATGTGGCAAAGATTATGCATAAGGGTCTAACAGCATTGAATCTGAAAGGGAAAAAATCAATATGCCTCAGTCATATAAAGGTAAAGGTAAAGTTAAGGTGTTTGGTGGTAAATCTCCTTTTATTAATCACCCTCATCACAAGTTTTCATATGGTCCATTTTATCCGGATAAGAATGCAAAAAGAAGTTTCAATACATTCGACCAAGATATTTTAATGAATCATATGGGAACAATCCTGAAGGATCATGGAATCAGTTTGGGAAACCAGTTAGTTCATGAAAATATGCTAACCCAAATCAATCAAATATTAAGGGATGTATTTCGGATCATGTGTCCAAAAAGAATACAAGGTTCGGAGAGGGACAAAATTCCAAATCTTTTCAAAAACCAAAACTTGTGGTCCCTCTTCGAATTCCTGTTAACAATTGATTTGTTTTGAAGCATCCGAAGACATAAGAACTGGATTATAGGCCTTTCCTTAGTAGGACTCAAAAAAGGAGACTTCAAAGAAAATATGCTACAATGCAAAACTTAATTGTAAGAATGCAGGAACATCTAGATATGGAATATCATTAAAAGTCCTCTAGGCTCTAAGCCAAATCCTAGGTTTTATCGAGATGCAATAGAGAATGATGAAGAGGATGAAAAGAATATAAAAATTGATGAGCATCATCTGGCTTCAATAATTTCTCAATGCAAATAAGCCATGGAAATAGATGAAACTGATTCTAAGGTTGGTCCAATGGATATAACAATGGAAGGAAAACCAGGCTCAGAAGAAAGTGGCTTGAATTTCAAAGAAAATGAAGTAAATGTTAATATGGCATTTACTTTGCCAATTAAGTTTGCTGCGAAACCAAATCAAAAGGGAGTCAATGATGGTGATGTGGAAGATACTCAAGGATATTTCCCTGAGATAGTATGCTCAAACGGTGAGAATATCGCTAATGGTAAGTATTATTGTTTTACTAAGCCAACACCACATATGATTAAGCAATTAAAACCTTTATATGTGAACGTTCATATAAATGGTTGTCCTTTAAATAGAGTGCTAATAGATAATGGCGCTGCAGTTAATGTAATGACAATTAACATTTTGAAAAAACTAAATCTAGATCCTAAGAAAATGGTATCTACAGAAGTTATTATATCTGGGTTCTCAGGAAACAAAAAGAAAGCCCAATGTATAATGCTTATAGAATTAACTATTGGATCGAAGACCACTACGACTGCGTTTTTTTATAGTGGAAAGCTCTTCCAGCCATAATGCATTATTGGGAAGAGATTGGATACATTCAAATAAGTGTGTTCCATCTTCCATGCATCAATAACTAATCTTTTTGAATCAAAATGCAAAGTTTTGGAGTAGTGGATGCTGATAAGAAGCCTTTCATAACTGATTCAAACGTAATGGAGGCCAAGCTGTATGAGGAACCTACTGGCCCAATAGATTTGAACAAACTCTTGCCTGTTCAAGAGGAATCAGAATGGGATGAGACATTGATGCAATTGATAGGACCAGATTGTGGTCCTTTGGATGAACAAACAGAGAGTCATGAGTGATCTACTCGAAAGAGTAAGTAATGAGGCTGTGTATGCAGCCTTGCAGAAAGTGGTTGTTTAAGCCATTCAATATAAACTTGCAGGTGAAGAAATTGTTCTAGCTCATTGGAATGAGTGCATCCAAGAAGATGAAGATGTGTTAAAATCTTTTGATAATTCTAATATTGCTATTGATACTGAACAAACTTTTAATTTGTGTTTAAATTCTGCTAATGACTTGGTTGAAGTAAATTCAGGTGATGATGATTGCCATAGAACCACTTTTATTAGTAGTTTGTTAGAGAATGACAGTAAAGTTAGGATTATTAATTTACTTAAAGAATATAGGGATTGCATTGCCTTCCCAATCCACAGCTTGACTGCGTTGAAGAAGAGTTTGTTCATCTTCTGGGAATAGGAAATGAGCAATGAAGTCGTATTTAATCTCACCCTTGAATGAAGGGCCAAGGACTACAACTTTAGGGTTTGATTCGTAGGTGTTGAGAATTAGGGTAAAGGAGGTCTTCATGGTCATTAAGGGTTTTTGAATATAGGTCTTTCAATGCCGAAGCATGGGTTTTACCGGCGGTTTTGGAAGAAGAAGCCATGAAAGCTTTGTATCAGAATGAAACAGTGAGAAGATGAGAGTTTCAAACGGTCAAGAATTGTAGAAAGATAATGGTCGAGCAACAGAGGGTTATAAAGAGTAATCAAAGCATAACCGTCACCCACGAACTTGAAGAGACGTGCATCACATCAATTCAAAACTCATGTTTAAGTTTTTCTTACTGCGGGGGTATGTTCACGCTCAAATTTTGCATGCCAATGAATTGAAGCCATGTGTACTAAATAAAAGCATGTTTTTTAATTATTTGTATTGCCTTGAAGAGGCAAAACAGTTATTTCAGCAGTTACTCACTTTGCCTTAAAAAGGCGAAACAATGACCCAATCTAGTGGTTATTTATCTTTGAAAATCAAAGGATTTTTTGAAATTGAGCATTATAACTGCTAGTAACCGCTTAAAAGTTAATTTTTATGAAAAGTGCCAAATTGTTTGGCTTCTTTTCCTAGCAGAATTAAATATTTGAAAATTTAAAATAACTGCAAATAACAGTTTAGTAGTTATTCATTTCAAATGCTTTAAGCAATTTCACAAAGGCTTCTTCTGATTGGGTCATTATGAAAATTCCAATACATGGATTTGGAGGCAAAACTTGAAGACAGTTAAGATGTCAGTCTAGACACATGTCACGGCAGCATCCAATAGAGGAAGAGACCTCATTTCAAAAGATTCCAAAACAACCAGTTCCTCAACCAAATCAACCACACTAAACGTGTGTCTTTATCTTTATTTTCATTACTTAATTTCAAATTGTATTTCCCTTATTCAGTTTACAGTTTGTAATTTCCCTTATTCAATTTCCAGTTTGTAATTTCCCTTATTCAATTTCCAGTTTGTAATTTCCTTATTCAGTCTCAAATTTACAGTTTCTTTTATTTAATCTCAAATTCGTAATTTCCTTTACTTAGCTTAAGTAACTTAGCCTTTAGGATCCTTTCTTTTAAATCATTCCTCGCATCGAAAAGCTTTAACAGAAGTTGTAAGATTGTTGTACCAGAAATGGAGGTAATATTATGATTATGTGGTTTCTTCGATTCATTTTATTTTCTGTTTTTACTTTATTTTCAGTTTGATTCATTAATTTGCCTAAGTTATTAAAGTCCAATTCATTGAGGAAAATTTGAACCATTACATAATTGCCTTATTAGAAGTCAATTTGGCTTTCTTCTAGCCAATCATCTTGAAAAGTGGTAAGGTTAACTTTTCTAGCACGCTCCCACTACAAACTATACATATGTCACTACCATATTGAAGATTTTGTGAGCGAACAGATACATAATAATAAAGGTTCTTTGTTATTAAAAAAATCTTACAAACTAACATATGGCTTCACAAAATTGAAAACATATCCAACAAAATAAGTGTATCTTTAAATTATCACAATAAATATCTCTAAAGAAATAAAAAATACTCAACTTGCAAGCATATCATGGCTCAAGTATGGTTATTTCATAGAAGTTTGGATACAAGGGCAGTACGAAAAAATGACAAGTGCTAGTGGAATGTCGTTGATGAGGGAAATCTCAAAATCTCAAATTCCAAAGAGTATTGAGGCAAGAAATGAATGAAAATGTGTATTTTATATATATATATATATATCAGTCCCCGATCCTGTAAGGACGTCCTTACGCTCTTATGGTAAGGATGTCTTCACTGAGAGATGCATTTTTGAAAAATCGACCGTTGGATTAGATAATTTTTATATGTATGTCATGTCTGCCAAAAATCACAGCGATCCGACCGTTGGTTTTTAAAATACAGTCATTTAAACAACTTTGACAGCATCCAACGGTAAATACTGTCAAAGTGCTTCACAGACTGTATTTTGAAAACCGATTATCGGATCACTTTGATTTTTGGCAGACATGATATTCATAAGAAGATTATCTAATCCAACGGTCGGTTTTTGAAAATATCATTCCTACGACTTCCAAAAGGGACGTCCTTACCTAAGCGAGCGTAAGGACGTCCTGACAGGATCAAAACCGTATATCTCTATATCTCTCTCTCTCTCTCTATATATATATATATATATATATATATATATATATATATATATATATACACACACACACGCTATAAATTTGTTGCTTCCATAGCAATATAAAATGACCCAGAGCTACATATAAAATGTGTAATAATTTTTATTACTATATGGAATTGCACATAACAAGAGGAAGTACATGGTATTTATAATTGATAGTTGTTCTAATTTTTAAGGGTCCATTTTATTAATCCGGGTTTCTGCTAGTGTATATAAATAGTGAAATGATCTAGTAAACTAATGCTGACTTAGATCTAAGTCAGTTAAGACTTATGCCCGTTGGATTATCCCAGGAATTGAGGTATTTTTAAGTGATAGAGATGATTCAATGTCCATAAGTACTTAGCTGACTTAGAATTAAGTCAGCATTAGCTGACTATATCATTACTCTATATATATATATACATATATATATATAGGGCAATTTCCATAAATAATCCTAAGTTTCCAAAATATTACGGCTACAAACCCAATCCAAAATGTATTACGAAAATATTTTTTTAGGACATAAATACCCTCCACTCATATGGGTATTACAATTTGACCATTGAAATGGTTAAAATTTGGTACGGTTGAATTAAAAAAATTGAAGAGTCTCCAATTTATCACATAATCCCCAATTTTGGGGATTGGGGATTGTGTATAAATCTGGGGATTTGGGACATTGAATGACATACATGATGTGACATGTTGGAGTTTAGAGAACATTGAATGACATGCATGATGTGACATATTGGAATTGAGGATTATTAGAAAAGTTGGGGATTGTGTATAATTTGGGGATTGTGGATTATGTTTAATTTTGGGGATTATGTGTACACATAGCGATATTGTGCAAATATGAGTATTGGGGATTTTGTGATAAATTGGGTATTCCGTCAGCAATTGGGTATTGGGGACTTTGTAAAAATTGTGGATTGCTTATAAAATTGGGGATTACATGTTAAATTGGTGATTATGTATAATAATTTTTGTAATTAAAAATTCGGAGACATTGAATAACCAGCATTAAATGTTGACGTGACATAAAGTGGATTGAGGATTCTTAACAATATTGGTAATTATTAGATAAATTTGGGATTGAAGATTCTGTTTATTTTTTAGGATTATAGATAAAATTGGGAATCCTGTACAAATTGGTCAAACTTCAATTTTAAGGGCAATTTCGTCCAAAAAAATAATAATAGATGTATAGCCGTAATATGTTTTGGATCGGGTTCGTAACCGTAATATTTTGAAAACTTAGAATTATTCATAGAAATTGCCCTAAATATATATATATATATTGCGTGGATCCCATTTAGATTATTCCAATATGAACTTCTTCTTTTTTTATGTAACGGTGTGAAGAGCTCACAGCGTGGAAGGCTGAGATGAGTTTTTAAGGTTAGTAAAGGATTGACGGCTCCAATTCATTGGATTAATTATATATATATATTTGCGTGGATCCCATTATAGATTGTTCCAATGTGAACTCTCTTTTCTTTTTTTTGTCACAGTGTGAAGGGCTTACAACATGGAAGGCTGAGATGAGTTTTTAAGGTTAGAAAAGGATTGACGGCTTCAATTCATTGGATGATCATACATAAACATGGGAAATAGAATAAAAGTGACACTGTGACAAATGTTGGAATCTGCATAAGATGTGGATGCTTATACAGTTCCACATAAAATTGGCCACTTATCTTAAGCCACATCACCCAAAAAAAGTAATTTACCCACGTGGCACTAAATAATAGGCCGTCATAATGTTAATTTATAGTAATACCCACACATGAAATGATCTCATAAATGGGATCAATTTCGCAGCTATAATAATGTGGACAAGTTGGCCATATGCAGCTTTTCCTTTCAGGAATGTGACATGGCTGCTTCCGCCCTTCCACGACCACAAAACTCTGCTCTTTCTCTCTTTCTCTCTCTACCAATCAACCATTGACCCCAGATGAAAACTTCGAGGCAAGACTACTGCATTGGAAGGTTTAGAAAGAGTCATGGTCATAGCCATGAAATATCAATGGGTGTGAAAATTCCCCAAATTAATTTGGTCATGTCGGCTCCAGCAAGTGGCTGAAATTGTACCGCGACTCATTCCATGGTATATTACTATATTTGTATTGCCTTTTCTAAGTACTACGGGGTCAAATAAATATGGCACATGACCCTCCAAATATAAAAATAAAAAGAAAGTAAAGAAAATGGGCTGGAGCGAGGTCAGGCTGGACTTCCCTTGGAGAAGCTTTACGCGTCTGCTATTTTTGTTTTACAGGTTATTACTCTTACTGTCTATTATCATATATATATATATATATATATTAAAATCATCCTATCATCAAATGTTGATTTTATTGATTATATATTATTTTATATGTATACAAAGAAAAAAATATTATAGTCAGAATTTACAGATTTTAGTCAGTCAAAAGTCAGATGATCAATTGTTAGATCTCGGTTATCTAAGTAATTGCTAATTTTACAAGAGCTAGCCAGCAAATGCTTACTATATATATATATATATGAAAAATAATTTGAACTTTAAGAGTAATGTGAAAATTATGGGCTTCAAAAATACGTCTTCGCATTTATGGTCTCGCGTGGCATTATTAATAGTAGAGATGGAAATAAGTCGATATGGATGGAAAATATAGAACATCCAAAAAAGTTTTCAAATGAAATCTTTCATTTAGGGCGTGTTTGGATAAGCTTCTACTTCATATTTTTCTACTTTTAAAAGTAAAAAAGTGAAAAAAATTTATATTTTTTATAATGCAAAATTTTGATAGTTACTTTTAAAAGTAGAGAAAGCAAGAATTTTTTACTATCTCAACTTTTTAAAGTATCAGAAAAATAAATAAATAAATAAAGTAACTACCAAATTTGTTGCATTCAAAATTTTCATCTTTTTACTTTTAAAAGTAAAAAAATGGGAAGTAGAAGTTTATCCAAACGAACCCTAAATTCTATAATTGATAATGAATGAAAGATTTGGACCACCATGTTATTTGAGACATTTTTTTATTACACGTGGCAGCTCTCGAGTTGGGTAAGGTTTGTTGTCTATAAATTTACTTGTCTTAGTACAAACTCGATCAATTGATTAAAAACATTGAATAGTTCAAAAGTAAAAGCTTTGGTCAATTTACGGAGCCATTCATCCAAACCTAAGCCACTTAATTGACCTGTTTATTCCTAGTAAATGTAATAAATGAGAATTATAAAGAAAATTGGGGTTCATATATATATATATATATATAATATCGTAAATTAAATATTTTACTGGTCGATCAAACAATTATTAAGATAAATGAATGGGTTAATATTGCATAAATAAAAAAAATCTAGAATCTGTGCTACAATATAATTTGGCTCTGTAGCCCAGCCATATTTGCCACATCAGCACAAAGTAACCAAAAATTCCTATTGTCCTCATCAACCAACAAAACCGTTGGTGATCACAACCCCCAACCCTCATTTTCCCATCAATTTTCTCAGTAAACAAATAGGGACATAATTAAAAATCAAACTTTGCAAAATGAAAAACAATTATTTGCATTAATAATCTCAACAAGCAACCAAATAGTGAAATCGTCTCAAAAATTTTCTGCAAGCATACATTTTTTGAAATGAAAAGAAATGAATCTGTGCTTGTGGTGGAGGATGCCATATGTTCTCGGTAAACCAGTGTCGTCGAGGAATGGTGGAGATCTAGATTGGCCACCCATGACAGAAACAAATAAAAAGTCATCCATAATCAAATCTGAAATATTATCACTGTTTTGTGCTGTCGACAAGCTTCGGGGAGGAGTTCAAAGCTCCGATCATCTTGTGGCATCAAGAAGCTTGAAGCCTTCATTGCAGATCATGACCATCACCGACGATGGCCATCTTCAACGAGGAAGGGGAGAGGAAGGGGAGAGAAAGTGTTTCGACAATGGACAGAGCAAGAGATCGAGAGAGAGAGAGAGAGACACATAAGCTTGAGGGCTTCACCGACGATCATGGCCATCGTGGGGGCCATTGTCCACGATGGCCATCTTCACCAAGGAAGAGAGAAGGGGTTTGACAATGCAGAGAGAGAGAGAGAGTGTGAGATAGGGTATTTCTATAGGGCCGAGAGAGAGAGAATAATAAGAGAAATTTTTTTATTTTTTATTTAATTTATGTAGAATTTTGTTATCTTTTATTAATTTTTTTTAATCTTTTATTAATATCAAGAGAAAATAATAAGTTGCTCAATTAACATATTAATGTGATACAGAGCTGCTAATAATAGGTGTATCTGATGCAATATGCATCAGGTGCCCGCTAGTACAGCCACTTGCAGTAAAAATTTTGAAAAACTGAACGTTGGATTAAATACCTCTATCATGTATGTCATCCCTGCCAAAAATCACATTGATCCAATGGTTAGTTTATGAGAAAACTGACAAAAATAAAAAAGAAACAGTTTTTCAAAGTTAAATTTTTTCAAAAACTAACCACTGGATCACACTATGATTTTTGGCAGGCATGACATTCATGATAGGGGTATCTAATCCAATGGTCAATTTTCCAAATTATTCACTGCAAGTGATAGTACAAGACCTAATATTAGCAGCTTTGTAATTTGATAATAATAATAAAAATCATACAATTTGGCACACACATTCACGCAATGGTGGTTAGATTCTTGGAGATGAACGTACGAAGGGTAGTTGATGCAATTAATAAGGAAGAATGAGGGTAGAAGTGAAAAAAAAAAGTGATTGAGCCACAATTTTATGGATACACTATTGGAGCAATTCCCATTAAAGCCAAAGCCAAAGCCAAAGCCAAAACCCAAAAAATCACTTTTTCTCATCAAATTTTAGCTTTGATGAAGAGAATTTGATGGTTCTATTGGAGATGCCCTTACATGGGGTTTACCTCAATCCGGCCAAACCCACCCAACTTTCATTCTCCCTTAATGTTGTGTACAAGAAAAAAGAAACACATAGTATAAATTTCACTGCCTCCTCTAAAAGCACCCTTCCTTAAAATAGGCTTAATTGTCCCACTGCACAAGTCTACTTCAAGTATTTCTCAACTTTTCGTTTTCATTTTCATTTTCATTCTCTCTCCTTTTTTTGCCCCCACATCATTGTTATAAGCTAAAAAGCTTAGGTCCCAATCTCCCGGAATTTGTGACAACACGTGACATCTTATTGATGCCAACTTTTCCGGCACGACCTCATCCAATCCCCTTGAAACATTATGTGTATCATTGATTAAGACGTCACTAACCCTTGATACAAATTAATATGTATTGGATCACCAACTTTTCATTTTTTTATGAACTTATTATATTAAATGGGTAAGTTTTATAGTAGAAATTAGTTAAACAATGTAAAGGGTGTTGAATTTAATTATCTGTAAGATACCGACTTTCCACGAGATTCCTAAAATTGTTTAGTGTTGTTAATTATTGGTGGTGTTGTTAATTGGATAAATAATTTGTGTGGATAGAATAGTGGGTAGATAGCAATGATAAGGATGCATGATTGAATTGTTTAAAGGGTACTCTACTTCCTTCTAATGGTGTCTTAATGGTGGCTTATGAAATGGTTCATTCAAAAAGATTCCTTTAAGGAATCATCCAATGACAACATGACATACTCACATGATGTATGTGTGTGTCTCTCTCTATATATATATATGTATAGAGAGAGAGAGAGAGAGAGAGAGAGAGATGGGTTTGGGGGGAGAGAGAGAGAGAGAGAGAGAGAGAGAGAGATGGGTTTGGGGGACGGCTTTGGCATGAATCTTTGTAGACAAGGTTTTCTTTGGTTGCATTTCAAGAAAAGTTTTTGTATTCAAAAACAAGTTTTGGGCCTTTCGGTTTTAAAGAATAGTTTTCTAATATATATATATATATATATGAGACAATTTGCCATAACCATTCTTTTTACCATTATTTCTACCACCCGTTTTAAAAGCATCAATGTGGGTCCAATATTTTGAAAAATCGACCATTGGATTAGATATTCTGCTTATATACATTATGCATGCCAAAAATCAGAGTAATCCAACGGTTGGTTTTTGAAAAATGTCATTGTGAAAAACTATTATAAGTAAAAATATCGCAGTTTTTAAATGTGAGATTTTTTAAAATTTGACCATTGAATCAATGTGATTTTTGACATATATGACTTGTATAATAAGAGTATATAATCCAAACATCGGATTTTCAAAATTTTAGACCCACATTGGTGTTTTGAAAATGAATAGTGAAAATAATTGTAAAAAGAATGGTAAAAAGAACATGACCCTATATATATATGTTGTGCCTTCTACTCCTTTATTTTTTTTTTCCTTCAAACTTGAATTTAAGGACTTCCTCCATCAATAATTTATTAGTCGATCTAGTGACATGTATTCTCATTGACCTCCTCCTTAGAGGAAGAAAAGGCCGATATATATATATATCTGCCGCAGTATTAACACCAAGATTATTTTTATAACACGAGTTTCATTGACTTTATTTATACTATTTAATCCTTCTCAATTTTTATTAATCTCATTTGTCATGCAATTGCTGATCCAACCAATATATAAATAAATAAATAAATAAATAAATCTCTAAGCCTAACTAATCGGCTCAAAAACGCCAAAATTCAACTCAACGTGAAAAATCAGCCGACGATGATTGTTGGTAGTTCTTGTTTACCGACTTGTAACCCTGTCTAGGTCAAGGATTGCTGCGTCTACATACTACGCGTCAATATATATATATATATATATATATATATATATATATATGGTGGTATTCCATTAACCTTGATGTAAGGTTAAGCCTATTTTAATCTCAAACGTGTCTCTTTTTCCCATTGATTGACTGGTTGGACTTAAAAAATCTTGAAAAAGTCATTACCCATTTAGTCCAATAACTTCCAAGTTCCAATCTTAGATGACGCGCGACTTTGGAAATCTACATCTTTACTCGTACTTAAATCTTAAACCTATTTTAGGATATTCACTTTTCACAATGATGATGTATAAAAGTGCATATATCAAATTAAAACTCTATGCCGCCTCCCCTTAAAATTCTAGTGTATGTTTACTCACATCCAAAATTTGTCTATTTTTACTTTTTTTAATTCTTTCATAGTATGTATATATTAATTATATATAGTATGTATAAATTAATTATATATTGATATGATAGTTGATAAGATTTGTATGTTAGTTATTTAACGAAGTTATACTTTGACCCCTAACTCGTCAGGGTTGCTAGATGCATTAGTTGTAGAATATATTTTTTAAAATTGACCTTTCGATTAGATGGCGCTCTAATATTTTTCATACTTATAAAAAAATAATAGTGATCTAATGGTTGGTTTCTGAAAAAACTGATGGGGAAAAAAAATGATAACATTTTGAAGAACAAAAAATTTACGGATGACATTTTTCAAGGGCATGAGATACACGTACAAGATGAGTATCTAATTCAATAGTCAATTTTTTAAAATATATTTTGGAATTGGTTGCAAATTAGGTCATTTAATGCATCTCGCATTAGGTACACTTGATGCTAGCACCTTGCTTAGCTAGCTAGCTAGCTCGAATATTAATTTGATAATAGTTTACATCTTAATTCCAACTATTTTTATAAAAGTTAATGATTTATTTATGTATTCATATTTTCAAGGGAGAGATGTCATGTTAGAACATATAGATATGCATCAATGTCCGTTTATTAATACTAAGGGGATGTGGAGTAAGAATATGTTTCTAACGTTTGGTAAAAAAATAATAAAAAAATCAGTTATTTTTACAAATACTTTAATGTATTATTTTAATGAACAAGTTAACATATTATTAAAATAAAAATATCATTTTGGTTGATTTGTTAACAACAATATTATACTCCTTTAGGTTTAATTGTACATGAGCATCTAATTGGCACTCTTAGTCAAGTTATTAATGAAACCTTCTATAACAACTGTTACAATTAAAATATTGTATTATGTTATACATATGATCCATTACAGTTTAATAAAATTTGTTATAATTTAGAACTTAAACCCAAAAATTTCATATCGATAACTTGTTAGTCTAGTTGTATGTATCTCCGTTTTTTTTTTTTAAAAAAAAAAAAAATCTCAAATTCGATTAAATTAAAATACGTCAATGCCCATTTATTAATATTAATTAGAATCGTTGGATTTTAGGATTGTTTGCCTCATTAAAATCTTAGAGGTGCAAAATATTTAAAAAATAAAAATAATTATATCAAGTTGTACTCATGTTCTTCTAGTGTGGATCATTTACCTGAGTTTTTCTTCGCTTGGATTTTTTCGAGTATCTAAAATCTTGACACATCATTTAAAGTGAAATATCAATAATATGGGTTAGGTTTCGATAACAAACGGTTCTTACACAAAAAATCGACTGTTGGATTAGATGTTTCGTTTATACATATCATGTGTACAAAAAAAAATCAAATTGATTCAACTGCTGTTTGTTTAAAAATATTACAGTTTAAAATAAAAAATAATAATTAAGGAAAAAGTCACAATTTTATATAATTGGCATTTTGAAAAGCTATGTATATAAAAAAAATATTTAATCCAATGTTCATATTTAAAAAATACTCATCCCGTGTTAGATTTTATAAATCATATATCAAATATGGATAATAATTGTATGTGCATATTTGAAAAATATGTCTTAATCTTCTGAGTTCTCACCTAACCAAAGCAAATCCAAGTAAAAAATTGCAAATACAGAATCTAATTCCTGGGTTGACACGTCACCGTGTACACAGTAGGCTTAAACTCAAAATAGTAGAAGGGATGATGTACTGAGCAAGTCAGCAGTACGTTTACAAAAAATTGGAGCAAGTAACTGGTGCATATGGATTTGGGCATCATGCTTAGATGATTTCAACCATTGATTTCCTACACTTGCTACAAAAGTGGTATGATCGAACGGTCAAAAATGAATCTGTCTGAGAGTTGTATTTCGTACAGGATCCTCGTTCTCTGGTGGTCCTAGAAAAGACATGTGCTGTACTCTAAACATACGCATTCCAAAAAAGAAAAGGGTATTTAAGTGATTTCAAATAATTAGTCAGGCATTTTCGTAAATTCTCTAACATTCCAGAGCCCGAATATTAGCTGTACTTGCTCGTTCCTAACGCTTTTAAAAATTCCTCGCCTTTTTTACCCATCTAAACAACATCATATCACCAAAATACCCTCATAAAGTACCAATGTCGATCAGAGAGAGCGAGTCCAATAATCCACACACCTAATGGGAAAGAATAGAGTAATAAATTGATGGCAGTTACTTGAAATATAAAAAAGGGGTATTTTGGCACTTTATGGTAAGAAACAGCAAATTTTCTTTCCCATTGTCCTCCGAGAAAAAAATGGAATCACGAAAATAGAAAGTGCGAGAAAATCAAGCCGACGACTCTTACGTAGCCATTAGCCAAGCTGCCTAAGCCGGTGACCACGTGGGAACTTTTGACTAACTGTAGTATTAGACATAGCCGAGCCGCCAAAGACCTATACATCTACAATGAGTCTATATATATATATATGTATAGATTTTTTTCAAAGCTTCGTTTTCGCTGACTGTGGAAAACTAATGATTAGACCAACCTCCGCGTAACAAAAGCCTAAGAGAACAAGGAAGCTACCTATAGAGCGTAGAGAGAGAAACAGAGAGGAGAGAGAAAGGACGATACCGGAAACCGGAAACCGCGGTGGTTTTTTTTATTACATAGCATAGGGCATCTCGTGAAAGCGGAAAGCTGGGCCGGTCATATGGATGGGGCGTGAAACCTGCTGTAACCGCCAGCTATTCCCGTTCTGTCAGTTTCCCGCGAAACTGCACACAGTAAAATACAAACTCCCAAAACTGCAGGCCTTTTCTGCCGCGTGTACTTTACGTCCAGTGATTGGGCCACGTGTCGAGTTTACCGTTGGTCTCTGTACCCCCGCGTCTCGGTCACGTAAGGAAGTTTGCTTATATTACGGAAAGTGATCTTGGTGCCTCCTTATAGATAAAGTAAACGTAATGTCAATAATACCCTTAAACTTGTAAGACAAAGAGGTGACCAACCGGGTATTATATTGTCTTTTTCATCTTGAAGCCTAACTAACAGGAAGGTAGGTAAAAGTGGTCCGTTGTGGATCGGAAGTTGCAAAGTAAATGCACATGCCGTTCGGATTTTACAGTCAAATAAGTTCGTTAAATCTTGGCCGTCGAAAATAAGAATAAACGAGATAAACGGTTGAGTTTACTTATTATATACATATAGTCAATGTGTATTTCTACATGTGATAACTCCGTCTTTTTGCCACTTTCCTATCTCTGACCAATACAGGAACCAGAACTCTTCGATAACACCGTCCACTGTGAGTTGACTGAAATAACCTTATAAAACTTGAAATTGCCCTCACTCAATCGCATTGTGAGTCCAAATGTAAGCTTTGTACAGGGGTAATATAGAGATAGTCCAAATGTAAGCGTTGTACAGGGGTAATATAGAGAAAATATAAGGGTGTATAAAACCAGCGAAACGCGAGAAGGAAAAACGCGTTTTGGCCGGCAGGCGTTTGGTTGAACCACCTAACAACTACCACTTTCCTTCACACTTCTTCGCCTTAATTATTAAAAACAAAAAGCAAACAAAATTAAAATAAAACTCGTTATTTTTTCCCTTAAAGCATTAATTTTCGCATTATATAAAACTATAAATTATCTTCTCTTTCTTCTTTTTCGGTTTTCTAAGCCTTCCTTTCTCATATTCCTCTACTGTTCCCCCCTCTCTCTCTCTCTATCTGCCTTCACCGGAAAACCTCTTTTCTAGCCGGAAAACCTCCTTTTCTCGCCGGCGACAAGCCTCGCAGGTTCGCCGGAAAACTGCTAGATCCTTCTCTCATTGACGTTCTCGAATTTTCTCGTTGGTTTTGTGTTTCGGTTGAAGAAAGAGTCGGATCTCCGAGTCCGACTCGGTTCGTTCACGTTTGTGGTGTTTCGCGAGAATGTGGGGAACCTGCTTGTCGATGAAGGCTTGTTCTTGATCATTCATGGCGTAGATCGTGATCTAGGGTTTGGTCGTTGATTTTTTTTTCCTTGTTTGTGGATTTTTGGGTCGGCGAAGTGAAGGAAGACGGAGAAGTTTAGAGAAGGAGGTCGGAATGAGATGGTATGTGATTCATTCTTTGGTTTTTCTTTTCTCTCCTCTCTCCACATATCTATGCGTATAAATATATATGCATACATACACGCATTTTTTCTTTGATCAGATCTTGGACATTCTTCTAATTTCGTGACAGTATGAATTTTTCATTGGTTTCATGATTGTGGTTTTTTGTTTATTTATTTATTTCTTTTTTTAATCTTGAGTTTGAATCTTGTTCTGGTCGTTTGATCTGTAGAAATTTAGACTTTATGGAGTCCATAGTATGAAGATGATAACGAGAGTAGTCTGTATATATTTATTTGTTTTTGTTTTTTTGTTTTAATTTTTTGAAATTGTTGAGTTTTTGACTTTTTGATTAAATTTAAATTTAATTTCTTCTTCTTCTCTTTCCCTTATGAATTTAGAATTTCTAGTTTCAATTCATGTCAAGTTGTTGATTTTTTTTGGTTAAAATTTTAGATTTTTTTTTTTAGTTTGGATTTGTTCTTGTAATTTATTTGTTTTTGGTTTTGGCGAGATAAAAAGGGTCCAGAATGCTTTTGTGAAGTCTTTCCACTATTTGTAAAAAGTTTGGGGGTTCTTGCCTATGTTGAGAATGTTCAATTCTTACATCCAAAACATAGACAATTCAATTTGGGTGTAATCGGTGCCTGTTTATTTGTTGGTTTACACCGTATATATCTATAAGATTGGGAGTTCGGATTGAAAAATTATAAAGAAAAATTTTAAGGAAACAGAAATTTATGATTTAGGTTCATGATCTGATATGAGTGCACCAGTGCACTGGTGATGCATCTGAGGTTGTTGTGGTTATACGTAGCTGAGTCAATTGGTGTGGAACCTAAAGCTTCAATTGAAAAGTTTGGCCAATGGCCTTTGCAGCCTAGTTGCATGTATCCTCACTCTTAGGTGAGAGTTCTCGGGTTTGAGCACACGGAAGTGCATCGATACCCATTTGTTAATATTAGGAGGGTTTTAGGGTGAGGTAGGTTTCTATCTTTGGAAAAAAGATTGGAAAGTTTGTGGAGAGAGAAAGTATTGATATGCTAGGCTCACAATATGATTTGAGTGCAGTCAGTTCTTGTTTATTGCATAGATGGTATGATGCATATTATTGAGGTGACCGTATATAGTTATGATGATATTTTCCGTTTCTTAATTTTGTTTGAGTTCAATCAACACCCATTTATCACTTAATTTATGGTGACACATCAGAGGTTCAGCTTGTCATACAGGGTTGAGTTCATTTGTATAATTTTACTATTTCAGTTGGAAATCTGCTGATTTTTTTATTTTTTATTTTTCAGTCTTGTGATTTAATTTGTGTATGCATTTGATGCCCATTAATTGCTCAGAATGAACTTTTGACCACATCTTTCTCTATTGTGTTGTGGCTTATGCTTTTTGGCAGTGACTTTTCAGTTTGGTGGGTATTAATTGGGAGAGTTGGGTAGTTCTGGCCTTCTAGGTGACAGAGCAATGTTGGAGGTTGCCTTTGTTGGCCCTGGCAGGTGTAGAAGAGGGAAAATTTTATAGAATAATGCTCTTTTGGTCATTACTTGGGTGTAATTTGGCTGGAGCGTAATGTAGAAGAGGAGGATATTGATGCCTTATGGGACAGTCACTTTTTAAGCTTCTTTTTAGGTCTCAGCTTCCAAGGAGTTTGAGGGGTTGCCTTTGTTGCTTATTCAGAGGGATTGTAGAGTTGTTTCTTCTCCCATTGGAGAGTGCTAGGATAGGGGGATGTTTTCTTGGTTAGTTGGAAACCACCCCGTCGAGGTTCGGTGGAATGCGAGTTTGATGGGCATTCTCTTAGGGACCCTCGTCAGATTGTAGTGGGTGGCCTTTTTAGGGACAGTGAAGGAAGTTTCTTTGTTCATGGAAATGCAATCAAGGCAGAGGCGATTAGTGTGCTTGAATCTCTTGAAGAAGCGGCCTCCCTGGGCTTGTGCAATATTCGATTGGAAGTGGACTCATCAATTGTTATTAGGTGGGCTAAAGTAAAGATGGACTAATGGTAATGTGTTCACATCCATTACACAGATTAAGGATTTGTGATTTGTCTACTTGGATGGATGTTACTTCTGATTGGACTCGTGACTAGGAAATGGTGAGGCTGACTATTTGCAGACAGATTATGGATATGTCTACTTAGATGAATGTTACTTTTGATTGGACTCATGACTAGGAAATGGCGAGGCTGACCATTTTCCAAAGATGGGCTGCTACTGGAGATTGCCCTTTTATTACTTGGAGATTAATGAGTGATGATTATTTGAAACTAACGGACAGATGACAACTTTCAGTTAAAAAAAATGTAGAAAACAATGTTGATGCTTTATTTTCATGGTTTATTAAAGTGCAATTTTATTTTGATTGTACCGCTGTGTCAGTTTTGTGTAGTCAAAATGCAATTTATGCAAATATATGAAGATCTTGTTGGCTGATTCTGTTTGTGAGCTGCAGACAGCCTACTCTTTTTTCACTCGGAATAGCATGGAGTGTAGATGTGCTGATGTCTTAATCATTCTTGACAATTAATCTTAAGCTCTTTAAATACAATGGTTATTTCATGTGGTTTTGTTCTTTAGTAAAAACGAGAAGTGCTATTTGTATTCACTTAATTGATTTTGCCTTGCTAACTTTAGTTTCTTCTTCCACCAGTATCAAATGGTACATGTTGGGCCGAATATAGTTAGCTTGTCAGTGGCTCAAATCCACCTACATTTTCACTTTTAAATTTGCTAATCTGGCTTTTATACTTCCTAACTTTTTGGCAGGTGGAAGGAAGGGTATGTTTGTCCCGGGAGGCTAAAAGTGGTTTAGAATTTCTGAAGCATAAAAGGCTTCAGCGATTGAAATCAGGAAGTGTAACTGAGACTGCATGTGTCACTAACATGATGATCAGGAGTGGAGGAGATGCTTTAAGAGCTTCTGCATCTTGTGGTGTTAGATTGCATAGTAATGCAGATTCATTTTCTCGATCCAGTGGTACTTCAAATGGGAAGGACATCTTTTCCAAGCGCAAGGTGGATAAATTTGACACAACTGATCTTGAATGGACTGATAAAATTCCAGAGTGTCCCGTGTACTCTCCAACAAAGGAGGAGTTTGAGGATCCTTTGGTTTATCTGCAAAAAATAGCTCCAGAAGCTTCAAGATATGGTAATGTCTGTTGTGATATTTATATGCAGTCAAATGAACCTTTCTTCTGGGGGAATTTTGCTTTCAGCACTGTTTTTTAAAAAGTAATAGTAGTTATATGCAGGACCTTTTAAAATCCAGCTCTTTAGTAATGAAGTATATTTGAGTTTATTGTAGGTTGTTTTAAGGGCGATGAGGAATTGGTAGAATGGGATTTGAAAAATATAATTAGGTCTATAAGGGCTGTTTAAATGGTTTAATGTGATCTTATTGTTTAAATCCCAAAACTGTGAGCAATTGCAGAGAAATTGAGAGAAAAAGAAGATCAAGGAGCAAAAAAAGAGGAAGAATAATATATAGAATAAGAACAAGAGGAAAGAGAGGGAAGAAAGAGATTTAGACACCACCACCTCCAAAGAAAGCTTCTAAAGTCATGAATTCTCAGTTGATTCACTTTGTGAATTCTCAAAGCCTAGCCTTTGAATCAAACTATTCTTAGCATATATTAAATCCCTAATTCAAAGGACCCAAAACAGTTGAACTATCCCTTACTAATAAACTGCTACCATAGTGTGATTAATACTGTACTACAGTAACATGCTACACTAGCATGAGCTGTACTCGAGTATGTGCTATAGTAATTGGTACATTACTGCTACAGTATCTTAGTAAAAGCTAATTTATTTGCTAAATAATTACTGACATTGAATACTTAGATAATAACTAATAATTAAACTCGCCAAGTACTTCTGATTTGGATTGTAACCATTCCAATACAATGAGTAACCAAAAGAATCTAATTTGCTTCTTTCTTGTAAACATGTTCTGCATCCACACTTTTGAGGTTGGTATATATTTAGTTCTAACCATTATAAACAGTTGGTTCTACCCTTATAGGGGCTTGAGTACTGCCTCTAGGTTTTTTCGTTATAGATTATATAGAAATTAACTTTGTGGATATCAAAATGAACATTACGCTATTGTTGCATGGAAAGTTCTTCATATGCATGAAAGAAAGCTGAAATAGAACTGTGAAAATGTAGTGACTTCTGGACAAATAATTGCTAAGAATTGTACGTGTTAGTTAATATACGACTTCTGATCATTTTGCATGTTTGGGGATGGTAATGGGAATATTTTTTTATGGGTTTGATGCCTAAATGATTTTTGTTTTGTAGTACTTGAGATGGAATTTTGTCTTTAATTTCCTTTGTGCATACCAGCCACATATTCCAGTGTAGAAAAGATTTTCGCTTTTAGTGGTTGCCTGAATTCACTGGAATGTAATATATGTTATCATGTTACCTTAACAATTCTATGTGTTTGGCGAATAGTTAGATAATTTTCTTTTCCCTCTTTTCTGATTTGACTGTTATTTTAAACACATGATTGAATCATGACCCTCTACTTGGCTTCCAATTGGCATTGTTAATTTTAGGTATATGCAAGATTATTTCGCCTTTGAGTGCTTCTGTTCCTCCTGGGGTTGTTTTGATGAAGGAGAAAGCAGGTTTCAAGTTTACAACTAGAGTACAACCTCTCCGTCTTGCTGAGTGGGATACTGATGACAAGGTCACCTTTTTTATGAGTGGAAGGTTAGTATTTGTACTGAGTGGAAATATAAATTTTTACTTGATTATTTCTTCGGGTTTTGAGTACAAGGTTATTTTTCAGAAATTATACATTTCGTGATTTCGAGAAAATGGCGAACAAGGTTTTTGCTCGTAGATATTGTAGTGCTGGATGTCTTCCTGCCACGTACTTGGAAAAAGAATTTTGGCATGAAATAGCTTGTGGAAAGACTGAAACTGTTGAATATGCATGCGATGTTGATGGTAGTGCCTTTTCATCTTCTCCCAATGATCAGCTTGGAAAAAGCAAATGGAATTTGAAGGTGTCAATCCCACTACTATTTTCATGTCTTTCTGTGCTTTCTTCTGATAGAGGTTCTTTTGTGTAACGATAACATGAAAGAAAATCCTAGGAAAGAAAAATAAAACTCTCCAGTTGTACATTTCTGGTTGTCTTTCTATCTCTATATGTTCTATTTCTATGAATTGAGCGACAGTGTGTTACAAGCTTTCTGTGATATCCTATGAATTGGTGATGGTTTATTATTAGCTTTTCATTTTCTGTTGCTACTTTCTTGAGAAGTGGTGTGCCCTTGTACCATCCTACTTGTTACATTTGTTTATTTTGGTAAGATGTCAAGGTTGTTTTTACACCATTTCTTCTGTGATTGTTTATTTTAGTGTTTGGAACTGCTTTGGATACAATTGCTTGATATTATCTTGTAGGGTATCTTCCCTTTACTGTCTAGACTCCCCACCTGTTCTTTCTGTCTTCTTTCCCACCTTCCTCTCCCTTTACTTTTTTTCCTAATTTTTCTAAATTTTTTCTCCTATTCTTGATCATCTTATTGGAGACACAATTGCATTTCCATGTAAAGTTATTATCACCACTTAACAGTTTTCATGATGTGATTGACTTCGCAAGTTTGGCATGTCTTAGTAACTAATATTCTTATATTTGTTCCTTTTTGTGATTTCAGAAACTTTCTAGGCTGCCCAGGTCTATTTTGCGTCTTCTAGAAATGTCAATTCCGGTAATGCCAAAATGATTACCTACTCTGGTCGAATTCTGTTGTTGTTTACATACTATGGATCTCACCCTAATTTGCATTGGGTTTTATTTCAGGGTGTAACTGACCCTATGCTTTACATCGGAATGCTATTCAGTATGTTTGCTTGGCATGTGGAAGATCATTATTTGTATAGGTATATGTTAGTCTTATATGAGTTTTTGTGTACCTATATTATCTTGTTAATGTGTTATGAGATTCTTTTATATAACCCTTCTACCTTCTTATGGCTGGCAGTATCAATTATCACCACTGTGGGGCACCAAAAACTTGGTATGGTATTCCAGGTCACGCAGCTTTGGACTTTGAAAAGGTCGTCCGGGAGCATGTATATACCCATGATATTCTATCAACTGATGGAGAAGATGGGGCATTTGATGTACTCTTGGGGAAAACAACTTTGTTTCCTCCAAACATTTTGCTAGAACATGATGTCCCTGTCTACAAGGCTGTGCAAAAGCCGGGGGAATTCGTAATTACGTTCCCTAGAGCATATCATGCTGGATTCAGTCATGGTAAGATATTTTAACTTTGGTCTTAATATGTAGTCCTACATATTGGACATAGTTGAAATGATTATTAATTGTGTGTTGTGTTGTGTTCTATTTTTCCCCACATCTTTTGCATAAGTACTATGCTAGAAGTATATTAATTCTATTTTTAATTTTGTAAAACTTTAGGTTTTAATTGTGGCGAGGCAGTTAACTTTGCAATTGGTGATTGGTTCCCTTTGGGGGAAGTAGCTAGCCGGCGTTATGCACTTCTTAACAGGATACCTCTTCTTCCTCATGAGGAACTTTTATGTAAGGAAGCAATGCTTCTCTATACGAGTTCAGAACTTGAAGATCCAGAGTATTCACCAGAAGACATAGTTTCTCACCATCGCGTTAAGGTTTCATTTGTGAACCTTATTCGTTTTCAGCACCGTGCTCGTTGGTTTCTAATGAAATCAAGGGCATTCACGGGTATTTCTTCAAATACACATGGAACGATTATCTGCAGCCTTTGCAGACGTGACTGTTATGTAGCATACCTTAGCTGCAGCTGTTTCTCACATCCCGTGTGCCTTCGCCATGGTATGACTTGCTAAAAAATTTGCTTAATATTGTTTTTCTTAAAGTGATGTTTTAAACTTTGATCTTGTGAGTCTGATTGGTTCTTGTGATCCTGATTGCCCAATGCAGAAGTCGGTTCACTTGACTTCGGATGTGGGAGTGATCGAACTCTATTTTTAAGGGAGAATATTTCAGAAATGGAAGCTGTGGCCAAGAAGTATGAGCAGGATGATGGAATATTACAGGAGATTCAAAAGCCTGCTAAAAATGGTGATGACTTGTTTCTCCTATCAAATATTTTCCCGAATGCTGGAGATGATGGATACTTTCCTTACTGTGAGATAAACTTTGAACCCAACCTTGAGATTGCCACAACTCAGGTTCAGTCACAAGAGCTAGAGTGTAGTTCTCATAGCCAGCTTGAGTTGAGCAGTGGTGCAGAAAATTGCAGAACTGAAGTCTCAGATGCTTCCATTTCTTGCTCCGCATTGACTCTTTGTTCATATATAAAGCCTGTTGAAAGCTCTTCCAAACCTAACACTGTAAGTTTTGGTTCTTTAAAAACCAGATATCCGCTTTCAGGTTTTATCATGACCTAACTTCTTCCTGTACTAGGTTTAGAATTTTAAATTTTCATTCAACTGAAATTGAGCTTTTATTATCTATACCAATGCAGGTACAGAGGCAAAATAACCTTAATTTAGGAAATCTAGTTTCCAAAAAGTTCTCTGAAGAATTATCTCGTGGTTCCTTTGAATCTTCTTTGTCCTCTGCATCATGTGACGATTGCTTAATTACACATCCAGACAGGCTTCCTGGGTCAGAGGTGAGGCCTGCTGTTGATCAGTGCAGTGATGATTCTGATTCAGAGATCTTTAGGGTTAAGCGCCGTTCTTCTTTGAAAGTGGAGAAAAGCAACATGAATGATGCCATGTCTTCAAAGCATTTTGAAAATCAGGTATAGATCACAGAGTTTTGTACTTTTTTTCCTGATGAATAATGTTAGGCTTTTCTTGTGACTATTAAAGTAAATTTAAATTATATATGAGTTTCTGTTTTTAATTTCTGTGCTGCATATTTTATAGGTTCCGTTTATTCATTTATCTTGATCCATAGTTTTCTGTTAATAGTATCATATATAACATGACGCTGAAGTTTTAGACCTTGAAGTTAGGATAAATTCTGGGCAATTTGAAAATCGAACTAATTTTTGGATGTTTGTGGAATTTTAGAAAGCTTACTTGTGGAAGCTGCTCACTGGAGTTGAGATTTATTTTTATTATGTTATTTGTTTTCTTGGTTGCTCTACCTATGGTTTATGGTAGCGTTTTATTATTTTGATTTTGTGGAATCCTGTGTTTTGGATTTTTTTTTTCTTTTCTTGGTACTGTTTGCTGTGGCCTTCGTTGTATACTTCTGGTTAACAAAGCTGCCTTCAGAATCGACATTTGAAATTGCTTCTCTCAAAATTCAGTTTTGGGTTATGCTTGGTTCATCTTTGAACATAATTCATCCATGGAAGTGCAATATTTGATTTTGAAGCAAATAAAATACTTTTAATATTCATTGAAATCTCGTGAATTTGAATAATTATCTGGAATTTGAGATTGACATAGTGGCTTATAATTTTCTCTTCATGAGTCTTGCACCCTTGCCCCATTTCCGTAGAACGTTTATCCTGCAGAAACATGATTTTATAGCATCTGAATATGTGATGTTGCATCACAATTTCCCACTAGTTACTGTCTCATTGAAACTTGAAATCAGATATTGTTTATTTGTCTAGAGCTATGTATGCTAACTACTAACAAGGACATGGAAATGTCTGTGTCCAACACTGATAAGAGGGTTTCTCATGGCTATCTCCAAAATCATTCAAATTTGATTCGAACATAGTGGGCCAATTCTTGTCGCATTTTTTGCTGAAGTGGTTGCAATGTGCTTTTATTAAAGCATTGCTAGCATACTTCTATAGACTGTTGTGAAACTAATGATCTTGGTTCTTTTTGCCTCATGATAAGAAAAAGATGACCTAAAACAGAAAGCCAAATTGCTGACCTAAATGGATTTGACAAATATGGATATAAGTCATGCTCTGGGAAATGGCCATGGATGTTGGTGTCCAACACAAAATGAGTTACACAGCATTACAAAAGAAAATAGGGTCCTGTTTATGCTAGGGAGACAGGAGAAATGTTCTCACACTTACCCTTCAACTATGCTATCAGCATGCATTTCACTTTGGAGAATGTTGTTTTTGATTGTCTCTTCTTGGACATGTCAATGACTCGATTATATTATTTTATTCTAGGCTTGTTTGAATAGTTACCTATAAAAGTATTCATTTTAAAATGGCCTGGACGCATGTGAGCTTTCATGACAGCATGTTCCATGGGGGTCAATGATATAGTTTGTTTTACCAACTTCTATTTTTAGGAGGATGTCCTTGTCAAGAAGTTCTTGGTTGTAGGCATGCCAAGTTGAAACGTGCTATTTGTCTCATTTTGTGAAAGCTGAAACAAATTGTAGTAATTAGGAGTTTTCCTTCTATCTCTAGCAGCTTTACTTTCATTTTTGATAGCTATAAATGATTTATGAACTTCGTTTCAAGGTTAATCCTGGTGTGGTTCTAAAATTACCTTACCTACCTTTGGATCTTTTGAAGTTCATTGCTCTTTTGTTAGGTTTGAAAAGATGGATGCACTAGAGGTTGATAAACTGTAAACTTTTAACATTTCCATTTCTCATCAACTTTTTTTTTCTTTAAATGTTCAGTTAGTTAAACACTGAAATTCGAATGGAATATGCTTTTCCAATCGTTAATTTTAACTTATCCAAAAAATAAAAAGAAATAAAGACCTTGAATGGAATATCTTTGCATGACAAGTGCTTTTTATAAGGAGGCTACATGCAAGGAGTGAGGACACGATGCGTGCCAAGATTTTTGTTGTAGGTTTTACTATGGAAGTTGAAATTTTTTATTTGACCATTCTGTGAAAGCTTAAAATAATTGTATGGATCATTTGAAACTTAGGGCCTGTTTGGATGAGCTTCTGCTTCCTTTTTTAACTTTTAAAGTAAAAAAAATGACAAATTTTATAGTTTTTATAGTGTAAAATTTTGGAAGTTACTTTTAAAAGTTGAGGTAGCAAGAATTTCTTACTACCTCAACTTTTAAAAGTTCACACTCAAACTTTATTTATTTATTTTTATAAAGTACAAAGCAGGAAGTAGAAGCTTGTCCAAATGGGCCCTTAACTATTGTACATTTTTATGCTACAGTAGCGCAGTACCACCAGTTTTGATTTATTTATATTTTAAAACTATTTTGTGTGTCATGTATTATTTGTTTTCCATTTATGGTTTTGATCATGTAATTTTTATATGAGATTTATTTTTTTGGGATTTTTAAAACATTTTTTCATGCATAAAGTTGTCTTGCCCAAGACACAATGAGATGACCACGACTAAGATGGTTGCAATTGAGAAGTGATGGACCATATTGTACGGGTGTGAATGACGATTTAGTTCTATCTCATTAATTTGCACTTGGTTTGCTCTCCAAAGGAATTTGGGTGTTAGACTATTGTCTTTGCTCAATCAAGCTCTTTTTGGGTAAATGGCTTTCAAGTTTTGCAGTGGAAAGGAACTCTATGAAGAAATTTGTGGTTTGGAAATGTGGTTGTGAAGAGGGAGTGTGATTGGCTAAGGGAGTCTATGGTAGCTACGTGGTTGGCCATTGGAAAGTTATTATGAGTGGTTTAGATGTTTTCGTAAAGGAAGCGAGGTTTGAAGTGGGTAGTGGTTAGATAATAGAATTTGGGAGGATGGTTGGTGTGAAGAGGTTGCATTTAGGGAAGTGTTCTCGGATCTTTTGAAATAGAGTTTCATAGAAATGCTTAGATTAAGGATTATGCGCCCCAGAGAGGTGATGTGATGGAATACAATGTTGTTTTTGTTAGGAACTTCCATGATTGGGAATTGGAAAGGATGAAGGTGTTTTTGGAAAATCTTTGCTTAGTACTTAGTAGAGTTGGGTAGGGGAATGGAAGATGGTATCCTTTGAAAAGGAAAAAGACATGGGAAGTTCTCAGTGAAATCTTATTTTGATGTTTTATTTAGTAGAGGAGTGAATTTCACAGGTTCTATAATTTGAATGCCATTGATATGAACTAAGGTAGCATTCTTTTACATGAACGGTGATGTGGGATAAATGCTTGATGCTTGATCACATAATTAGAGGCATTTTGTATTGCCAAATTGATGTATTATGTGCTAAGGAGGCGAGTAGGTGGATCTCATTCCTTTATAATGTAAATTGACTAGAGGATTGTGAGATTTTTGCTTCCATAATTTTG
Organism: Hamamelis virginiana; assembly: GCA_017140935.1. Taxonomy (NCBI): domain Eukaryota; kingdom Viridiplantae; phylum Streptophyta; class Magnoliopsida; order Saxifragales; family Hamamelidaceae; genus Hamamelis; species Hamamelis virginiana. The sequence continues at coordinate 1,419,482 of JAESVK010000739.1, forward strand.
AGACAAGTTGGGTTTTGCTTGAATTGGCACTTCAACTGGAAGAAGGGTGGTCGTGCAATAGTGGTATTAGTTTTTCTTCATCAGTGTGGATGATGGTGCCTTGTTCAATCTTTTGAATTCTTTGGAAAGAAATGAATAGAAAATTTTAATGGGGTTTTGCTTCCTATTGGGAAATCAAATATTAGTTTGGCTAGGTATCTGATAAGGATATGCCAATTCAAAGAGATAATAATGTAGAGGGAATCTGATAATGCAAAGAGATAATGAGATGGGGATAAGATAATCTGATAGGGGACATTTGAATAGTGTTTATCCCATCATCACAATTTCTATTTATGGACTTATGATGTACTGCTTTAAGCATCCATTGAATCCATCTATTGATTCCAATTATGTTTTTCTTCAGTATCTTCTTGTGTGGAGAGTTTTGGATGGTTTTGATAACCAGGTGTATAACATTCTTGATTTTGTCTTTATAATTGTTGTTTCGTTTTGTTGTTATAAACAAATAACAAAACTGTTCAGTTTTTGTTTTTGTTATTTGTTTTTTGCTTTTTTTTTTTTTTTTTAATTGATAGAAAAAAAGCTGCTCAGGTTCTTGTTTGACAGGCTAATGGTTTATTGAGTTGACAATCCAACTTATCTCCAAGTGCTCGCACCTCCAAGAATTGTAGTTGTCATAATAGACAGTTAGACACTGCATTTACATGTGGAAAGGATTGAATGTTTTTGAGAACTGGATCTCTTCCCATTGCTTTCTAGACTCTTTAGCTTTTTCTTTTTCTTTTGTTTTGTTTTGTACACCTCGTGTGTACACTGGGTGCTTTGCACTTTGATCTTTTTTAATGAAATATACTTTTACTTGATCACAAAAATGAAAAATGATACCTGACGTACATGATGCATTGGTAAATGAAGAAGAGGGAAGAACTTTTAGTGTTGATAGAACGATAATTGTTCATTGCAATCAGCTATTAGGTGACAACAGAAGATTTTCATTTTGCAAAGAGATATTTTAAGTAAATGGTCAACCCCATTTGCATGTTACTAGTGCCAAATCAATTATTTCCGTGTCACTTTTAGATCATTGATATAATTAGTTTTATTCTCTTGTAAACTCTAATTTCTTTAGTCACTGTTAAGTGTATTGTGCACTAGCGCCAGAAGGGTTTTGTTTGTTTCTTTGCTTGTTTTTGGTAATTGTCATTATTTTTAATAACTTGGATGCTAAACTTTTATTTAAACCCTTCTAAGTGTGTACTAAATTGAGTTGATATGCATATTTGCACAGGGGCTTAAACGACTGAAGAAACTTCAACCTGAAGGAAGATGTGGGCAATTGGCGCAGTCAGATTGCTCCACAACCACAGAACTAAACCGTAATTCTAGCCCTAACACCATTCATTCTAAGGAAGCTCCAGATAGTGTTTCGAGGGACAGATCCGCGAGAGTAACTACGGTTCCTATCTCTGTTAAGTTTAAGAAGATCTCTAATGAAGATGCAATGAGTAGACACAGAGAACACCACAGAAAAGATCTGTTTCAACATGAATTGGGAAAGAACTTAAGGGAACCACCCCCTATAGAGATTGGGCCGAAGCGCCTAAAAGTCAGAGGTCCGTCATTTCTAGGATCAGAGAGCAGGTTGGATTGAAGAACACTTTGCCAGAAACCGACTGAGAAATCTGGTTGGCCTGCCCCTGGAGCATTTATTCTAGAGCCTGACTTTGCTAACTTTTTTTCTCTAATGGGGTTCTAACAACAGGGAAAACAACAAATATTAATTCTGGGAGCAGCGACAAAAATTAACCAAGTTTAGAAGGAAATTACATTATTTTTGTGCAGGCCTCAAATTGGGGTACTTGGCACGGTTATGGTGATTCTTGGGATTCTCGAGCCGGGGTGTTTTTCGGTCTTTGGCAGGAGAACCTTCCCGCAAGCTGAAAGTAGAATTTGGGTTAGTGACTTGGATGTACATTTATATTTGTTTTTTTTTGGTTCAAATTAAATCAATTCTTGTGAGGGGAAGAGTGGGGTATTCCCACTGGTCTCTCTCTCTCTCTCCATTTAAGGTCAGGTCAGTCTGCTGCTTCCCTTGCTAGGGTTCTTTATTCTTTTTGTAGCAATGGGTTCATTTGTACCTTTGGACTACTTGAATAAAATGCAGAGAAATGCCTTCTTTCTCTCTTCCACATCTCTTTGTTGTTGAAATTTAATTTTTAGCATTCTGTCTTTACTGTTTATCTTTTAACAATGTATTATGCATGGGATGATTTCATTTCCACAGGATCGATGAGCCATTCTTCTGAAATTGATGAAAATGATATAGCTTCCTTTTGTTTTTAATTGGAGATAAAATTATTTGAAAATGTCAAGATGTTAAAAAGAAATTAGAACTATAAGGGTACAATTAAAGTTTGTTGGGAGGCTTAACTCCGAGTTAAGCTTTCAAATTATTTAGCAAATATATCAAAACGTCACCTAATTACTTGGTTAAAATTATTCATTTTAGTAAACCAAACAAAACTCATTTTAGTGTAAGCCGTTGGGGCAGTTTAGGCTGTTAGGTGATTTTATCTATCTCTAAGAATTAAAAAAAAAAAAAAAAAAAATTCAATCTTAGTTTCACTCGTATTGAGAAACAGATCTCAAATCCAGCCCAGCCAACATATCCAAGCTCTATGGGGCCCAAAATTTGTGATCCTGAATCCTTCTTTCTTTTATTTTTATTAATTCTAGCGATGCACCTTGCACGTGTAAATTTTTGTGAGAAAACAGATCTCAAATCCAGCCCAGCCAACATATCCAAGCTCTATTGGGCCCAAAATTTGTGATCCTGAATCCTTCTTTCTTTTATTTTTATTAATACTAGCAATGCACCACATGCAATGCATGTGTAAATTTTTGAGAGAAAATTTTAACGAATGAAATATAATTTAGATAATATATAATTAAATGAAATGTTTGAAAATCAAGTTATATAGGTATTTCAACTGCATTGTAAATAATACAGCTAAAATAAATAGCTAAAGTTGTTGAAAACTTTCATTTATAAAGATTTTTAGAGATTTAAAATTATGTTAAAATAATATTAAATCAATAAATATGAATTTAGTATATTACATAATTTTCATAATAGAAATAAAACCAAATTGTTTGATAAAATTAGCAGCAAAATTGCATTTTTTTTTTTTATTTTTTGAAAATAACATATTGAATGTAAATTATACCATATCCAATTATTTGACAATCAAGTTATATAGGTATTTATAAGAAATTTTAATTTGATTTGAAAAGAAAAATTATTTAAATTTGTGGTATTTTATTAATAAAATTTTAATTTAATTTAGAGTACCTTTATTGTAAATAATAAAAGGATAATCTCTTTTTCTTTTTCCCCTCTTTTTTTGATAAAATTTCTTGTTGATAAATTACTTGTTGAATTAGGAAATTAATTGAAAAAATGACTCTTAAAAAAAGCAATTAAAGAGATTTTAGGTAATTAAAATTGTAAGAGGGTAAAAGTGTCATTAACATTTAATGCGAGGGCATTTTAGTTAATCAAAAGTTTTTTCAACATTAGGACTTTAATAAGTAGTATAGATATAGATGTAGGTATAATTAAGAATAGCATACCTCTCTTCACCCTATTACAATGGATATTGGATAGGCCTCCAACCCAATTATTTTTGTTTCTTTAGAGAAAGGGAGTTGCGATTCACAACTCCTACCTACTCCTCACAAGCTTTGAGCTTGTTTAAAATCATGATTGAAAGATAATTAATTATTTAAGAATTTCATTTCCAATTTTTGACATGAATTCAAATAACTAACGTGGTATTTAGTAATACATAAATATACTATTAATATAATATAATATGTTATATCAATTATCATATTATTAAAAAAAAAAAAAAAATTTGATAAATCACATCATGTGTTCCATATTGTGAAAATGACAAAAGGAACATGCATTCATCTTCATAAAGAAAATGCTGGATTTATGATTGAGTTGACCTACTACCCTTAACCTAGAGATATGGGAAGGTGGGTAGGATTTATACAAAAGGAGGGAGTGAGGGTGATGAGTGGAGCAGGGGTGGGGGGAATCCATGCTAGTAGTAGTTGGTATGTCCAGTCATTTCAGCCTGTATGGCAACATCCAAATATTAATTATATACACTAATAAAAGCATTCTAAACCTGTGCCTGGATTTTGACAAATTGGCAGTATTTGGCTTTAGGACAGAGGACAGGGACCCTTACAAATTGAGTTCGGATGTCATTTGTGGGGGAAGATTTTGCAGTATTTTTGTGGAACTATGCAAAATTTTGTTTAAAATTTTTAGAAAAGTTGTCTGTATAATGTTTTCTTTTTTGGGTTTTATCCCTTCAATTATTATTATTATTATTATTATTATTATTATTATTATTTTTTGTATTTTGCACCATTATAGTTTTAGTTGTTATGACCCCCCTATAGTTTTTGATTTGTAATACTTTGTATCTTTCTGTCAGTTAGCCATTTAATTTTTTTGATTGAAAAATAGTGTTAGATTTGTTATTTTTTTTTATGCAATATTTCTACAAACATATTGGTAAAGTTTCATGATTTTTCCCAATATTTTTTATTTATTATGAATTTTATTTACTGTATAGAGAAAATAATTCATAAAAATTAAAATATATTGAGAAAAATAATTAAACTTCACCGATATGCTTATAGATATATTAGCAATCTAGTTAGGAACGATGTCTGCATAAAAAAATAATAATAAAAACAAGCCTAAACTATTTTTTAATCAAAGAAATAAATGGTTTAGTGGCTAACTGAAAGAATGATGCAAAGTGTCACAAATCAGAACTATAGGGGTCAATATGTTGCGGTAAAATTAGAGGGGTGCAAAATATAAATCAGTGATAGTTGAGGGGATCAATCCATATTTTTTTCTTTTTTGTTTTATTTTATGAATTTAAATAAATATTGTGGAATTATGATTGAGAATTGAACAAAATCTTAAAAATTTGAGACCAATCTAGACCTCAAAACCTGAAACTTAGAGAAGTGCCATGTCAGTTACAGTCATTGGAGAAATCAAAATGCTTGGACTCAATAAAAAGCATACAAAGCTTCTGGTGTGCAATTACTAGGTCTCAAGGCCTTATATTCCCATTATGGACTAAGTCTCAGGAAAAATGTTAATTTCTCTTTTATTTAGAAGAAAAAAAAAAAAAAGGAAAACTCCTCCATTGCTGAGCATGCACATAGCTGATGAGCTAGAGGTGCAATAGCTCTTGCATGCTGTATAACTTTGTTTCTAGGGCATTACACCTGTCAGTTGCTGCAACCTGATTTCATCCATATAATAAAATAAAATGAATAAAAGGATTTAAAATGATGAAAACTTTGTTCACATTTATGATTGATTGTCAACCTATTGGGCCCCATTTGGAATTGCTTTTGGGCAGTCCATAATCACACTGCAGGCCTCTAAATCACTTTTATCATATGTTAAAAGAGTAAGAGCCTGCTTGTATTAGTTTTTCTTAAAATTTGTTTTGGAGTTCAAAATTTCACTTGATTTAAGAGATGATTTGAATTTCTTCTAAATAATTTGAGATGTGAAAAAATAGTTTTCAAAATTTTCATACAAAAAGTGATATTCTGGACTCCAACTTTTGCAACAATCACTTCTAGTATGAAAATTTTAATATTTTGAAGACATGATTTGAACATAACTCGAAAGAGATGTGGAGATAGTTTTTGAAAAGTGATTTTAGAAAAAACTAACATAAACGGGCCGTAAAAAAATGATGAGAGTGATTAAAGACCCAAAAAGTGATTTTAGCTTGAGCTTTCTCTCACCAGCTTTTGCGCAAAAGTTAAATGAGGATCAATTTACAATTTTAAAAAATCACTTTTGAAATACAGTTTCCAAATACAAATGACTTTCTTTGGACTTAGACTCATGCCACTGTGTGCGCGTGTGCGTGTGGATCGAGTTCTTAAAGTTTTACACTCAAAGATCACAACCCAATCCTCTCAATTAGTCGAAAAAAATCTAGCCTGGCAGCCATGGAGCTCAAAGAGGACCCTCTTTTGACACTATCCTCTGATATATTTCGTTTTTCCCTCATCTTCAAACTCTTATATAGGCCACACTTGAATCCCCAGTGTAAATTTAATGTCCATATATAAAAAGTTTGTGTATCCCAGAAAAGCTGCACACCCAATTTAAGTGGTGCAATTTATGTCAAAATCCAACAAACTCTACCATATAAGGCATGAATTCAACCTTGCCACCAAACGTTTAATTGCATCAAAAATCTATATTCCACCACTCTTTTGGGCGCGATAAGATGAAGTTACACTTATCAACCAGAGCTAGCCTAGTTGGTTGGTGGGTCACCGATTGGGGTTTGGAATTTGATGTTCTTGGTTCGAGATATTTTGCTAGCATCGATTGTATATAGTGTAGGGGTTTGGAATTTGATGTTCTTGGGTCCGAGACTTTTTGCTAGCATCGATTGTATATAGTTTGATTTCTGGAAAAAGGAAGTCACACTCACATTCATGAACCAAAACTGTTTGAACTTTGAACTAAGTAGTTTAGTCCAAAATCCAAGAAAATAAGTTCAATTTACAAATCCGAAGCCCATATCCACATAAAAGGCTTAAGCCCATTAGTGGTGAGTCCCATTCATCCTATATTAATAAGCCAAATATTTTTCTACTTTCTTCCAATGTGGGACAATCCACACATGAACCTCAACAATCTCCTCATTCACGCATAATCTACATCAATTCTAACTCTCCCTTGAGTTTGATCCACTATCTCCATAAGCATTTTGCCCACACTCTTACTCTTCATGAGTCACATCACACTGTCATGACCCTGAGTGTGCCTGGAAATTCGCGCCTTACCGGCACGCCACCTTTCTCAGAGAGTTTTCAGAGAAATGTTAGCCATTAGCTCAGCTCTGTTACCATTTGTTGGGGAGACGGGAAGTCCAAAATCTAAGAAAACAAGCTCAATATAAAAATTTGGAACCCATATCCACATAAAAGGCTTAAGCCCATTAGTGATGAGTACCATTCATTGTATATTAAGCCAAACCATTTTCTACTTTCTTCCGATATGGGACAACCCACATGTGAACCGCAATAAATTTATCTGCGCAGAATTGCCCTATGTTATGAAGTTTATTTGCAATAAATTTGGCGAAATATGCACATATACATGATTCATATTGACATGCCATAACTAAGTTGGTTTATAAAAATGAAAGATTAGATAGTACAGTTTTTTCAATTAATTGTTCCATCTAAAACCCTGTTTTCACAGTATAATTAATATTTGTTAAATTTCTTTCCCTTTATAAGGAGCCAACCCACCCCTTATAATCCTCATACAAACAGCTGTGTGCTTTATCCATATTAAATGTAAGGACCCATTTGGCCATGCTATTTGGAAACAATCCTCGTAAATGTGTTTTCAAAAAACAGTATGAAATTTTAATAGTATATATGCTATTCTAAGTAGTTCCATTCTTCATGAACCAAGAGCAGAAAACAAAAATTTAGAAGATTTTCATCAAAAAATTTCAGAAAACAGTTATTGAAGAACACTTTTTCAAACCTTTTTCTTTCTGTCCCATTTGAAAACAATTATGTGCTTGGATTTTAACTTTTATCCCAAAATCTTGCAGAGCAAATCATTCCTTCATCCCATAATTTTCTTTTAAGTGTACATATTTATTCGGACACTATTTGTGTGCATATGTCATTATGACTCACACACAGTCACACACCAATTGAACAACACCAGCATGTTTCAAATTGTCTTCTGTCATAGCATTCACTTTGAATTTTATTCCTTACAAACAAATAATCTGGCCTATACAATCTAAATTAAACTAGTTCTAAAGGAAAGAGTAATTTTGAAAAACCGACCGTTGAATTAGATAATTTTCTTATGAATGTCATGTCTGCTAAAAATTACAGTGATCCGACAATCGGATTTCAAAATACAGTCCGTGAAACGCTTTGACAGTATTTACCGTTGGATGCTGTCAAAGTTGTTTAAATGTCTGTATTTTTAAAATCAACAATTGAATCATTGTAATTTTTGATAAACATGACATAAATATAAAGATTATCTAATCCAATAGTTGATTTTTCAAAATTACATCTCCCTGTAAAAATATCCTTATAGGATCAATTCTGTGTATAGCATTACTCTTTTCTCCCAACCTTGCCCATCTTGCAACAATTAATTGCAAACCAACCCAAAGTTGGTCTTTATGTGCAAGCCCAACCCATAATTGAAGCACACATCTAATTGCATGGAGCAAAGTGCACCAACTTGGGTGGACCCACATCCTTTCTGTATCTGAACCATAGCTTGACCGAAGCAACATGTCACAACATGATTGGATTGCTTGTCACATAAGGTGAGTGGGACCATCTCTCTCTCTCTCTCATATTTATTTAGGTGAGATCCTAGTGTCATATCTTACCTTTATTTGAACTTTAAAGAGAATAAATAAAACTGTGGGAATGGAGTAAAGGGAAATCAAAGAAAAATATAGAATGAGAAGAGAACAAAGTAATAAAGGGAAAATGGGTTCTTGTAAAAAATATGTTTATTTTCTTTCAATCACTGGTTGTAGGGCATTTGATTTATGCTTCCTTTGCTGCAAGTCATTGGAAAGATTCAATATGTTTCATCTTTTTGGGGTATTTTGTTTATAGGTATTAGCCTGCTAACACAACACTACATGCCTATAGCTGTGACTCAATTAGAATAAAAGGGGCACTTGCCACTTTAAGTCTTGTTAGGTGGGTTTGATTAGGAAAAATCTACTTTTAGAGTGTGGTCAATTTTTCTTAAGCATAATTGTACATACATGTTAGTGGAAAGGGCCATAGGGATAGGGCCACTTTGAATCATTTTCCATTTATGAGGAATTCAAGTCATGCATACATATTAAGGGGAATATTTTTGCACTTCAAAAACTTTATCCTCAATCATGACTGGAAAATTTGCTGACTTGGCTCGACTTAATTGGACGATTAGTATTTCAAAGTAAGTATCATATTGCGATTAAATACTTGGACCAAAATTAATTTTGAATAATTTTGATAACTCTGATTGTTTCAAAAAATTGCGGAATCTATTGTGAAAGTTTAGGCCATATTCATAAATTTCAAAAATACTAATTGTTGGATCACTGTGATTATCGGTGAACATAAAATTCATAAACAATGTATCTAATCTAACCGTCGGTTTTTTAAAATTTGTTATGTAATTGGCTCTATGTAGGTCATCATACGCAACTTTGTGTATGATGCACCTGGTTTTTGAAAAATATTATTTAGAAAAGTTATCATAATTAGAAACATCATAGTTTTTTGCAGTGAATTTTTTTAAAATCTGACAGTTGAAATCGATGTGATTTCTGGCATGTATGACTTGTATAAGAAGAGCATATAATCCAATGGTCGGTTTCTTAAAATATTCAACCCACATTGATGTTTTGAAAATGAATAGAAGAAATAATGGTAAAAAGAATGCTAAAAGAAACCTGTCCCTATCTCGATTTTGTAAGGACATCCTAACGCTTCTTATTGTTAGCCCACTTTCACTAGGATAGGTATTTTGAAAAAATTGACCGTTGGATGAGATAATATTCATATGTATGTAATGTTTGCAAAAAAATCAAAATGATTCAGCAATTGATTTTTAAAATACAGACATTTAAACGACTGTGCAAAAATCTAACGATAAATATTATTAGAGTATTTCACGGACTGTATTTTGAAAACCAATTTTCAGATCACTGTGATTTTTGGCAAACATGTCATTCATAAGAATATTATCTAATCCAATGGTCAGTTTTTCAAAATACATGTTGTATGGCTCTCAGAGGAAGTGAACTAACAATAAGTTAGGTAAAGAAAATTCTATATTTATATATATGTAGATCGAGATGATCCTGTCACGATATGCTTATATAAGTTTACGTAAGCATGAGGTTAGTAGATTATTGCGGATACATGTTTCAAAACGCTGTTGGATTAGATATTTTGCTTATGTATGTCATGTATGCTAAATATCACAGTGATCCAACGGTTGATTTCTCATAAATGTCAATAAGAAAAACTATGACAACTTTCTGCGGTTACATTTTTTTCAGTCTATATTTTGAGATGTTTACATTGGATCACTGTGATTTTTGGCATGTGTGACATCAATGAGTAGAATATTTAATCTAATGGTTAGTTTTTCAAAATATGTATTCCACAATTATCTACTAACTTCATGTTTACATAAGATATATAAGCATATGTTGACTAGATCGGGAATATAAATATATAAGAATTTGTCCATGATTTTAGATAAAATATTTGGAAATTTAGTAGAATTCTTAGAACCAAACTGAAAATATATCCAAAATTTATTGATTGACAAATTAAACAAAGAAAAATTTTATAATTTAAATAGAAAAAAATAAAAATAAAGAAAAGGAGATACAAACTAGGTCAAGATTTGGTCAAATATTGACCAGTACTCCTTCACTGGATTCCATTCTCACTCACCTATAGAAGAATAATGAGTATATATATATATATATATATATGTACCATCTGGTGTCAAAATAACGATGCTTACCAATTTCTTAATTAGGGGCCCGGAATGTCTAACAGATGCTTAATAGCTGGACATTGAAATAGTATTCGCGATATCATATCCTATTAAAAAAATTAATTCAAAATTAAAATGATGGTTCATATATATATATACTCATTATTCTTATATACTATCTATTCTTATATACTATCCGGTATATAAGAATAATATACTCATTATTCTTAATACCCTATCATTAATCATTATATATACTATCCGGTATACTCTCATATACCGGATTACAAGTTCCAATCCTAAACTTTAATTTACTACCCACTTTATAAGTCCAAAATGATGGTTCTATTATAAGGTGCATCTTACGTAAAGTTGTGTGATATGACCTGCTTAGGTCTAATTGCAAAATATACTTTAAAAAATTAATCGTTGGATTAGATATCTTTTTTATGCATGTCATGGATACAAAAAATCAAAGTGATTCAATAGTAGATTTCTCAAAATACCCTGATTGTGACATTTTTAATCTATCGATTGTTGGATTATTGTAATAATTTTAGAAAAAATTACAGTTTGACCCCCTAAACTATCACTGATTTATACTTTGCACCCCTTTAGTTTTAATTGCAACACATTGACCCTCTATAGTTCTGATTTGTGACATTGGCATCCTTTTGTCATTTAGTCATTTATTTCTTTGATTGAGAAATGATGTTAGACTTATTATTTTTACATGTAGTATTTATTCTAAATTGCTATGTATCTACAAAATAAATTGGTGAAGTTCCATGAATTTTCTCAATATATTTTGTTTATCATGAATTTTATTTATTGTATGGAGAAAATAATTTATAAAAATAAAAATATATTGAGAAAAATCATGAAACTTAACCAATATGCATATAGATACATTCACAATCAAAGATAAATATTACATAAAAAAATGACAAGTCTAACACATTTTTTCAGTCAAAGAAACAAAAGGCTAATTGACACAAGGGTGCAAAGTGTTACATATCAAAACTATAGGGGTCAATGTATTGCAATTAAAACTATAGGATTACAAAGTGTAAATCGATGATAATTAAGGAGGTCAAACTATAATTTTCCCATTGTTTTATTTGCATTAAAAGTATCTAACCAACGGTTAGCATGGAAACCATGTTATTGCCACTGTAAGGAAACCATGTTGTTGTAAGATGAATGAGAGCTGGACCACTAATGACGACATCATCTCGATCTTTGGCTCCTTTGACCATCACCTCTCCGGTCTTCGTTATTAAAATTGCTATACACCATACTGTTCGCTGCAGGAAAATCTCTACAAATGGCTGTCGCACACTTATGGTATTTTGAGTTAAAGGGGGCGTGCCAGAAAAGTTAACCTCATCACTTTTCAAGATGATTGGCTCGAAGAATTCCAAACTAACTTCTAATCAGGCAATTATGTAATGGTTCGAATTTGCCTAAATGAAAATGACTTTAATACCTTAGGCAAATTAATGAATTAAACTGAAACAAAGTAAAAACAGAAAATAAAGTAAATCGAAGAAACCACATAATTATATTATTACCTCCATTTCTGGTACAACAATCATACAACTTCTGTTAAAGCTATTCGATATAAGGAATGATTCAGAAGAAAGGATCCTAAAGACTAAGTTATCTAAACTAAATGACTTAAACTAAGTAAAGGAAATTACAAACCAGAAACTGAGTAAAGGAAATAAAGATAAAGAAAAACATTGAGTGTGGTTGATGTGGTTGAGGAACCTTTTGCAATGAGGTTTCTTCCTCTATTTATAGACTTCAGGGTAATTGCCTTCAATCCTTCATTGAATACTGCAATGACATGTGTCCAGGTTGAAATCTTAACTACCTTCAAATTTTGCCTCTAAATCCATATGTTTGAATTCTTATGATGATCCAATCAAAGAAAGCCTTCGTATAACTGCCTTAAGCATTCAAAATGAATAACTGCTAAACGGTTACTTGGAAGTTATTAATTTGAATTTCTAATTTCTAATTCTGCAGGAGAATAAAACCATCAAATAATTTGGCCTTTTCCATAAAAATTAGTTTTAAGCGGTTATTAGCAGTTATAATATTTAAATTTCAAAAATCCTTTTGATTTTCAGAGATAAATAACCGCTAGAATAGATAATTGCTTTGCCTTTTCAAGGCAAAGTAAATAACTGCTTAAATAATTGTGTTGCCTCTTCAAGGCAAAACAAGTAATTTATAAAACCTACTTTCTACATCATTCATTTTAGTACATGTGGCTTCAATTCATTGGCATGCAGAATTTAAGCGTAAACATACCCCCCGCATCAATAGAAACTCAATCATGAGTTTAGAATTGATGTGATGCACGTCTCTTCAAGTTCGTGGTTGATGATTATGCTTTGATTACTCTTTAAAACTCTATGTGTTCGACTATTATTCTTCTATAGTTCTCAACTGTTTGAAACCTTCATCTTCTTCTTTTCTCAAAGCACTTTCATTGTCATAGTATATGGCAAGAGCAGAATCATGTATCCCATATTAGAAAGCATTTACTTCATCCATAGAAAATAAGTACAACAGCTTCCAGCAGCTATATATTCTACCTCAGCAGTGGATAAGAAGGTAGAATTTTGCTTCTTGCTATGCCAAGAAACAAGTGAAGTACCAACATAGAAGCAACCACCAGAGGTGCTTTTCCTATCATCCACATTTCCGGCCTAGTTGGCATCGGAATATACAACCAAGTCAGGGTTTGTATTAAAATATTGCCAAATCCCATAAGACAAGGTCCCACTAACATATCGAATGATGCGTTTTACCGCATGAAGATGAGACTGTTTGGGACAAGACTGAAACCTAGCGCATACACCTACACTAAAGGATATGTAAGGATGACTTGCCGTAAGATACAACAAGCTTCCTATCATGCTAAGATTTAAAGTTTGTTCAACATCACTGCCACCTGTGTCTTTCCCTAACTTAGTACTAGTGCTCACAGGAGTATGAGCATGCTTAACACTCTCTAGATCGAACTTCTTAACTATGTCTCTCGCATATTTGGGTTAAGAGATAAAAATCCCATCATCCATCTGTCCAACTTGTAGACCTAAGAAATAAGTTAACTTTCTTACCATAGTCATCTCAAATTCAGATTTCGTCTCTTCAGCAAAAGTAAGAACTAACTCATTAGAAGTAGACCCAAACACAATGTCATCAACATACACTTGGGCTATTACAAACACATCCTTGACAATATTTATGAATAAAGTACGATCAGTTCCCCCTCGAGAGAAGCCCTTCTCCAAAAGGTAATTTGTTAGTTTCTTATACCAAACCCTAGGCGATTGTTTTAGACTATACAAAGCCTTTTTGAGTTTAAAGACATGTCTAGGATGTTGTGGATCCTCAAACCCTTTCGATTGTCCCAAATAAGCTTCCTCCTGCAAGATACCATTCAAAAAAGCATTTTTTATATCCATTTGAAACAATTTAAATCTCAAATGACACGCTATAGATAGTAAAAGTCTCACAGATTTTAGACGAGCAACATGAGCAAAGCTTTCATCAAAATAAATAACCTTTTTTTGGGTATACCCTTGAGTCACCAACCTAGCCATATTTCTAATTATGATACCATTTTCATCATATTTATTCTTGAAGATTCATTTGGTATCAATGACATTCTTGTCTAAAGGTCTAGGTACAAGATCCTATACATCATTTTTAGTGAATTGAGCCAATTCCTCTTGCATAGCGAGTATCCAATTCTCATAAGTTAAGGCTTTTTTCACATTCTTGGGTTCAAGAGAAGAAGAATAGCAAATGTGACTTACTTTATTCTCAAGTTGTCTTCGAGTTTTCACCCCAAGATCAATACTTCCAATAATATCAGAAGGTGAATGTCTCTTTTGAACCCATATAGATGATGGTTTATTTGGGGAAGATTGTGAATCAAGTGATTGTGTAGAGGAATCCTCAACACTTGCATTAATAGGAGTATCACATTTTTCATCCATGAAATGACCTTGTGGAAAACCGTAGCTATCATCAATTACCACATTTATTAATTCCATGATAGTAGATGTCATAAGTTTAAAGACTCTGTAAGCTTTACTATTCAAGGAATAGCCTATGAACACACCATCGTCATTTCGGGAGTTGAATTTTCCTAAATGTTCTATATCTCTCAAAATGTAACATTTACTCCCAAACACTTAAAAGTATTTCAAATTATGTACCTTTCCACAACTCATAAGGAGTTTGAGATGTGCCCAGTCTCAAGTAGACATGGATAACTGTGTGACAAGCAGTATTAACAGCTTCTGTTCAAAATTGTTTTGCTACACTGTTACCGAAGAGCATGACACGAGCCATCTCTTGTATCACCCTACTTTTCCTTTTAACTACTTTATTTTGTTGTGGAGATTTAGGTGCAGAAAATTCATGCTGTATACCATGTTCATTACAATACTCGACAAACTCGGAATTTTCAAACTCACGACCATGATCACTACTAAGTCTTACAACTATTCCTATGGAGTTTGTCTTTTTCATTTTAAACCTTTGGCAAATGGACTTAAAACTTTTAAAGGCTTCAGAATTCTCTCTTAAAAATACAACCCATGTAAAACGAGTGAAATCATTAACCATGACTAGGATATACCTTTTCCCACCAAGACTTTCAGTACCCATTAAATCAATATGAACTCACGATATTTGTTTTCTTATGAGAAACTCGAGTTTGTTTTCCCTTTTTACAAGGTCCACAAACGCTGGGATTTGAAGACATTTCTAGTTTTGGGACACCATTGACTAGGTATTTGTTAATCAATTTCTCAAGGTCTTTAAAATTCAAATGACCTAGTCTCTGGTGCCTTAGGTTAAGCTCATTAACTGTAGCACTGTTACATTTCAACGAAGTATTAGCAATAAGACTATAACAATTATCGGTTGTCCTCTCACCTTGCATGACACACTTACTATCATCATTTAGCACATTACATAAATTTTTGGTAAAGTGGACAGCATAGTTGTCATCACACAACTGACTTATGCTAATGAGATTGGACTTTAGTCCTTCAACATACAACACATTCTCTAGTTTAGGACAACCTGTGGCTTGAACAATCCTTTTCCCAACTATATTAGACTTACTCCCATCACTAAAAGTGATAGTCCCACCTTTACAAGAGTCAATATGAACAAAGAGAGACTTGTCACCGTTCATATGCCTAGAACACCCACTGTCAAAGTACCATTGTGAGTTATTTTTGGATTTCAAGAAAGTATATATGACCATGCATCTCAAATCAGAAGATCTTACCTAAATAGCCATTGTTTCAGGTTTTTCTTTATGATTTGACTCAACTTTTGGTTGCTTTATAGAACCATACATCCCACGACCTCTCACTTGATGAAATTGAGCCTTATAAGTCTCTTGTCCTTTATTCCTAAGATTATCTAAGTTAGTCAATCTTTTGACTTCATCATTTAGCATTTGGGACTTTTTGAGTAAGGCATTAATTTGACTTCTAACATTCCCATTTCCATAACTTGCATTGTTTTTCTTGGGAAAATTTTTAATGTTAGCCCTAAAGTCAATTTCGTTGACCATATTTTGATGATCAACAAGCATTACTTTATTTATTAACAAATGGTTAAGTGTTTTTGTCTCCATAGAATTAAAGACGTATCTTGTTGGAGCTCATCAACATATCCCAAGCATCTCAAATGTGCAAATAAGCAATATCTATGGATCATGAAGATCAAGAGCAACTTGAAGTCCTTCCTTGAAGATATTTTGAAGCCAAGTTGTATTAGGAATTATTTATAAGGCATTTCAATCGGTTAACCTTGCATAGCTCAAAGACAAAATGTTTTGCTCATGTTGCATTAGCATACATACCTTTGGAATCTTGCAGAAACATCTTGAATTAAGCCAAAAATGCCTTTGAAATCTTAGTTAACTAACTTACATGTTACAAGTTGATTGAGACTTAAGAATATCAGAAAATTGGTTCAAGAACATGCCTAGTCGACTAACCCCTTTAGTCTATTCGACTGAACATGATCCAGTAGCCAAGATTTTGAGAAATCTTAGTCTAGTCGATTAAACATCTAAGGTAGTTGACTAACTTGTCTTCCAGTCGACTAACCCTCTTATCCAGTTGACTAAAAGTAGGTCAGTAGCTAAAGTTTTGAAATGCAGAAAAGATAGTCGACTAACCCCTTAGTCTAGTAGACTAATCATGCCCGAAAAGTTTTTCCTAAGAAATTTCACATAGCTAGTCGACTAACTAGTTTAGCCTAGTCGACTAACCGTGCCTGGGAAATTTGATTGCTTTGAATTTTTAGTTGCTAGTCGACTAACTCCTTGGCCTAGTCGACTAACTCCTCTGCAAATACAAAACGACTCTTTATCTTTATGGCAAATGGAGCATTTAATGACCCCCTGTTGCTTCCCTCTTCTCCAATCAGATTAAAGGGTTTTCAAACGACCATTTGAGACTTAAATCTTTATAAATAGAGGTATTGCTCTCATTTATTGCTATTCATCAATATACATTTACGAGCATTCATTGTGAGCATTAATCATTCAAAGTTTTCTCTTCAAATCCTTGAGCTTTTTTTTGTTAATCATTTGAAAAACCATTAGTTGAGCTTGTACTTGTGTAAATCAGCTTGTTGAAACATTTATTGTACACAAACAAATTTTGTTGTATATCTTGTGAGAAGAGTTGAGTGCTCTTGGTTTAATCTCCACCTGGAAGTGAGATTGATTGAATGTTCTCGGTGAGCATTGGCTCATAGTGAGCATTAGCTCTTGGTGAGCATTAAGTGTTCTTTGTGAGCATTGGTTGAGTCTCTTTGTGAGTCTGTGTTTAAGTGATCTTTGTGAGCATTTGTTGAATGTTCTTGGTGAACATTGGTGAGAGTCTTCCACTTTTAAAAGAAGACTGTGTAAAGGTTTCTCCACCTTGAAGGAGTGATCCTTAGTGGATTGAGGAATCCATGGGCGGAGTGCTTAAGGCGTGGACGTAGGCGGAGACCAAACCATGTTAAATCATTGTGTTTGATTTCTCTAACTCTCTCTCTCATTTCCAATTAATTGTTTATATATTGTGCTTCTGCTTAAATTAATTGGACCTTAATTTTTATTTGGTAATATTTGCTTAAAGTTTGCCAAAACCCTATTCACCCCCCTCTAGGGTTATATAACTTGGAACAACAATTAAGCTTATAATAGTGAGGTCTAATATGGCTTTTGATTCCACAATGATGACAAATAGGAACAAAAGTGAATTTGGGAGTCAAATTCCTTTGAGATGTAGGAATTGATTTCATAGAAGGTGTTTCAACCTATGTTTTTGGAGCCTCAGTTTTGTCTTTTGAGGTTTTATCCTCTTGGACATTGTAGCCTAAACCTTCTCTACCAAAATTACCTTTGACAATACCCAAATGTTGATTGAGTTGCTCATACCTCTTATCAAGGTTAATTCTTAGGTCATGAGCATTTTTAACTTCCTTTTTGAGATTGGTGATGTGAGAGAGATTTTCTTTCTCTTTTTCATAATTGAGTAAAATTTCACTCTCTAAGGTGTCAACCTTTTCAAGTAACTTATTCTTTTCTTTTCAATGAGGATAAGTTTTTCAGAAAGATTAACTCTACGACTCTTTAGTTGACTAACACTTACCTCATAATCAAGAACTTTTTGTTTCAATGAGTCTCTCTCTTTCTCTAGATTCTTGAACTTGATAGCCAAATTCAGATTTTTCTTCCTCAATTTCATAGCATCATCATATGATTCATTATAAGTAGATTGGAGATTTTCTTATTCAAGATTTTGTTCATCATCTTCTTCCAAATCTAAAGGTTCACACGATACAATATCACTAGAGACACCTAAGGACAACTCAGACTCAACTTGACTCTCTGGAGACTATCCTATTTCAGACACAGACACAACAAAGGCAGTGAAGTTTTCAAACTCTTCAAGATTCAGTCTCTTCCTCATCATTATAACTAAGAGTGGCATTTATGGCATGATTTTTGCCCTTATTTTTCTTATTCTCAGGATAATCTGAGGCTCTATGACCAAACTTATTACAATTAAAACATTTATTCCCGGTGTTGGTCATAGATTGAGTCTTTTTGACTCTTGAGTTAGATGATAACCTAGGCTTGAAAGAATTTCTTGCCTAGTAGGATTTCTTTTTTTGAATTTAAGATATTTTTTGAATTTTGAAAAGAGAGCAATATCCTTATCATTCACAGTAACTTCAACATCAAAATTTGAAGTTTCCTCTTTGATTGACTCAAGAGTAATATATTTGGTCTTTCTAAGTTGTCTTAAGGTCAATTTAAAGGCTTGGAATGAACCAGAAAGTTCATCCACTCTCAACATGTCAACATCCTTACTTTCCTCAATAGTAGTGATCTTGGGTTGAAATCTGTCAGGTAAAGACCTTAAGATGTTGTTGACAACCACTTTATCAAGGATTTTCTCACCTAGATTGAAAGAAGAGTTGACAATATCATTTAATTTAGCATAGAACTTAGAAAAAGTCTCATGCTCTTCCATCTTAATTACTTCAAAACTTAACGTGAGAATTTAAAGTCTGGACTTCCTAACTTGACAAGTACCTTCATGTGTTACTTGCAAGATTTCCCATACTTCTTTCAAAGTGGTGCAAGTCATAATAATACGATACTTTGACCCAAATACACCATTAAAAATGGCATACAACATTTTGTTGTTCCGGCTACTTCTCTCTAGGTCATTTTTGTCCCACTCCTCAGGAGGTTTGGGAGTTGTAACACCATCTTTGGTCATAGTAGGAGGAACCCAACTAGTAACAATAGTAAGCCAGACTTGATCATCGATAGATTTTAAAAATATTATCATCTTAGATTTCCGGTAAGAATAATTTAATCCTTCAAACAGTGGAGGTCTAGTATTTGAACCATCATCTTTTATGGAATCCATTTACTCGATGCAAGAACACACTCAGGTGTTTAAACCTAGTGAGTGAACCAAGCTTTGATACCAATTGAAATTTTGAGGATATTACTTCTTGAAAATTATCGATCGAGTCAATTACCAAAACAGAATTTAGTGTTCGATTAACAATTACCCAAAGCAATAATCAATCATAGAATGAACACCAGTTTTTATAAGGAAAACCTTAACGGGGAAAAACCTTGGGAACACTAGAAATCACTATGAAAATAACAAAGTACAAGAATCTTGATACTACTCACAGAAACCGACACTTAAGTCCACAAGCCCAAGTAGAATCCCTATCTTGCATGAACCACTAACGAATCCACGCCATCCTTCACAGTATTTCCACGAACTGAATCCACAGCTCTAGTTCAACACACCAAGTCCATAATGTCACCAAAGATCCATCGGCACAATTCGAATCCATTAATCCAGTAGATAAATCAAGAATGAGGTTTAAGAAACACTCTATTCAAGTATTATGCATCTGCACTATCTTTATGATCCAAATATCAAAAGATGCACATAATTCTAAGAGAAGCTAGTGTTTTAAGTATAATTCAATAACTATAAGCTCTGTACCTGAATTCCCTACCTAAGCAGGCTTAAATAAACTTAGAAAAATGTATCTAAGTGTTTAACATGAAGTATAACTTAAAATTTTTGAAAAATAACAAAGTCTGTAAATCTTTCAAGATGGATCGATCCTACTTTTTAGGATGGATCGATCCAAACCTCTCTACCTCATGGATTGATCCACACCAATACCCTTGATCAATCAAATTCTACAGACTAGAAATAGGATCGATCCTTCATAAATACTTTGGATCGATCCAAAGTATGCAATTTTCGAAAAACTTAATTTTTTGAATAATTTTTAACCAAAAAGCTTACATGGATCATTCCTAGGTATATTGGACATTCTAAATCACCTACGGTCAATCAATTAACCTAGGTTCTAAATCAAACTTACCTTCCTAGGAACTAAACCTCATTTGATCATAGATTTGATCTTGAGGTATGAAGTTTTGACATTTGATCCATCTTTCTGTTGCTTAACTTCGTAGTCTTGAGCTTCTAGGGATTATGGGCTTGAGACCAATCACAAACACAGGCTTTTGACATCCGAATCAGCCAACACAAAGAATGGTAAACCTAACAGTTGACTTAATGAAGTTAAGCATTTACAAAAACAAAAGGAAAAATAAAAATGAACTAAGGGTGTGTTTGGTTCATAGGAGTGGGAATGCAGTAATGGGAATCCCATTTTTATTTCGGGTATTCCTATGTTTGGATCACTAATTTTTTAAAACTTATTCCTGAGAATGGACCTTAAGAGGGAATGGAATACCCAAGTATGTGGGTATTCAAAACCCACATTGGAGCAAGGTTTTATGATTCCCATTCCATAATTGGGAATCAACCCTCACCCCAACCTATTACCACCACCATCACGTGTCTACCACTGCCACCACATCTATTACCCCCACCGCTACTACCGCCGCCAATCCTAAAACCAAATCGACACCACTAATGCTTTAGAGATTGAGGGTGCGATATATATATATATATATATATATATATATATATTGACATATAAGTCTAGTGGGTTTGCTTGGGTCATTGGCGGTTTTTAAAAGTTTAACCTGCTAATTGAAACGCGCCAACAATATAGTCATAAAACCATCCAACCTACCTCATCAATTTGTTCAAACTGCGCATGTTGATTTGGGTAGTATGGGGTTGGGCAGTTCGGCACAGGTTGGGTGGGTTTTTGCACAGCCTACTTTTAAGGGAGAATTTCTGAGTTTGAGTGTATGAAAGAGCATTGATATTAATTTATTATTAATATTAGCATTAGGGATATATTTCTATTTGTATGGAAGAGCATTGATATTCATTTATTATTAATATTAGGATTAGGGATAGATTTCTATCATCTAATAAATAAATAAAAAATGCTCTAGCGTAGTTTGAAAAACATAAACTACCTAAATTAGATTAGCCTAATTTAGTTGAGCTTACCCAAGCTTGAGCTCTTGTCAAAATCAAGTGCAACTGAACAACTATCTATCCCTGGCTTGTTTGCATCCCTACTTTTATATCATGAGCCCCCTACTTCTAAATTCACATGACATACACTTTTCCTCTGTCCATTTCCTCAATTCCCCTAACAACAATCAAGTTATCGATGAGTAGTGGAAATGCACTTTACGTTGTTTACTTCTTTGGGAATTTTAGAAAAAAAGTGCTAATTAGTTAGACCTAAAGTGTAAAAGCAGAAAACTTCAAATATAAGCTTAGCATAGTAGTATAGTAACCTTGTTGCCACGGTACACAATCCATTAAACTTCAAATATAAGCTTAGTAAAGCATAGTAGCAGAGTTGCCTTGTTGCCACAATGCACGATCCGTTGAGATTCAGCTTGATGTCTTTTTGATTTATTCTTCATCATATGTGTGTGTGTGTGTGCGCAATTATATAAACCCAGTATAAAAGGGGGAAAGGTGCATTAAGAATGCATTATACCACAGTTGGTTGACTGCAGCCTTTAATTTGTGTAAAGAAAAGAATGATGTACTATAAGATATAACTCTATTTGGCATATAGAAAAATTGAATCCTGGAAATAGTTATGGAAAACCCACTTTATGGGTTGCATTTTGATGCAAATATATCGCATAGAGATTTTATTATTATTTTGTAATTTTGGGATTTAAATATTGTAGGATTTTATTTTCTTGTTTTTAATAGTTTTTAAGCTTATAATAGTCAATTTTGAGTCCCTATAGGATACTATAATAGGTAGGTTCAATTTAAGGAGGTTTCTATGTGTTATTAGGGTTTTTTGAGGCACTAAAATATGGCATAAAGTACAAAATCGGGAATAATGTTTATTTCTATTTTGTAGTTATGGTTTGGGTTATTTTAGGGTTTGTATTCTCTATAAATATGCTTGTAGCCATCTTAGCAAAGACGTTTTCGATGATTAATAAAGTTTTCTTTGAGAGTTTTCTCTTCAACCCTAGTATTCGGTATTCTTTGTGAATCAATGATTCTAGAAGACTAGTATTCAGTATTCTTGGTGAATCAACAAATTCTAAATGCTCATTTGATCTGATATTTTCTGCTAGAAAATCAACAAATCTAATGGAAGTACTTTGTTCATGGCATTTTTGTCAAGATGATCAATACGTATGAGGAAGTTAGCCCTTTTCAATTCAAGCCCCAATATAATATCCTGCTGTATTAGTTGGTATGAGAGCTAGCAACGTTTTTGCACCATGTTGCCTAGAGGAGGTCGTGGTGGTGGTTGGAATGCTCGTTTGGACGAGGTGTACGAAAATGATGAATTGGTTTTATTGAGACAATATATAAAATAACAAATGCCAACGATGATCTATGCCCAAATCAATGCATTTGTGTTAGGGCAGCATTATGGAAGGCGATCTCCCCCTCCACTATTTGTGGATGAGGAGGGGCTTGGCAACAAGTTCGGTATTATATGTGAAAATCCTTATTCTTTGGATTTTGGTGGATCACTTGATATTAATGATATAGTTTTTGAAAGTCCTTTTAGTGATTTTGGGGGAGTTGAGCTTGAAACGCTTGTCGACCTTAATTCTCCACCAATTTTTGATGAGTATATTGATGGTGATATTAAGGTGAACATGATTGAAATTAAAGAAAAAGATTGATGTTTAAATTGAGAAGTTGTTGAGGGAATTTTTATTGAAAGGAAGGTGGATCCTTTCGAATTTAACTACGAGCTTAACTCACAAAATCTAATTCGTTCATCAATTGATTTTGTAGGAGTTAAAAATTTTAATTTGGTATTCACTTCTTATTTGGTGGATTTTGTTAATCAATTGAAATCGATGTTCAAAGTTGTGCAACTTGCAAAAAGTGTGAAATTGAAGCGGCTAAAATATCCTAAGTATCTCAATCTACCGATGGAGTGGATGATAGCAATATCTTATTTCAGATGAGGAGTTAGCGAATTCGAGGGTGAATTCTCTCCAACATGGGGAGGATGATGCAGATCGCATTGAGATTTTATTATTATTTTGTAATTTTTGGATTTTAATGTTGTAGGATTTTATTTTCTTGTTTTTAATAGTTTTTAAGCTTCTAATTATCAATTTTGGGTCCCAATAGGATACTATAATAGGTAGGTTTAATTTAAGAAGGTTTCTATGTGTTACTAGGGTTTTATGGGGCACTAAACTTTGGCATAAAGTACAAAACCAGGAATAATGTTTATTTCTATTTTTTAGTTAGGGTTTGAGTTGTTTTAGGGTTTGTCTTCTTTATAATTATGTTTGTAGCCATCTTGGTAAATAAAATTTTGATGATTAATAAATTTTTCTTTGAGAGTTTTCTCCTCAATCCTAGTATTCGGTATTCTTTGTCAATAAACGATTCTAGATGCCTAGCATTAAGTATTCTTCTTGGTGAATCGACGAATTCTAGATGTCCATTTGATTTGGTATTTTCTCCTAGAAAATCAACAAATCGCTTGGAAGTCGTTTGTTCATGGCATTGTTGTCAAGATAATCAACACATTCATGGAAGTAATCCCTTTCAATTCTAGTTTCATTTTTTTTTTCGCTGCATCACGTTTGCAGCACAATAATTTGGTATTTTGTCAAAATGGATCATAGAAGGGGAGGAAAGTAACTTCCAATTTTATTTTCAGGATGTGATTTTCCATGGGAAATAGACTGATCATTTTAAGCTTAATTATTTATCCCACACCATGCAAGTTTTTGAATAGTATAATGTACCAACAGTACATCATAATGATATATGCAGCATAATTCAACAGCATGAAAGTCAATTTATTCCCTGATTTCATTTTCCATTGAAACAAACAGAACCTAACAACGTCCTACTGATATATTCGATTTGTTATTTCCCCTTCAGTAATAGAGATTTGGGAACATCAGAGAAGCCCCACCAAAACTTCGCCTTAAAAGACTTTGTCAGCTAACAAAATTTGCCAATTCATTTCCAGCTATATATGTTCTCGATCAGCACAAATATCTGACTAGCTTGAACAGCATATAGCAATTATTTTGGAACAATGTAGCACATTAATTGTTCGCAACAGTTTTAAATTTATTTTTCTTCGTTTTATAAGAATATAATCAGAACACACACCATTCGCTCAATAGTGGTCAATGAGAGCGTATTGGTTCATCTGCTGACAATGTCTTTTGGTAGTTGAACCAGAGATTTATATTCGAATCCCGCTTTCATTTGATGATCGAGAAGGGCAGGTTTAAGAGAAAAAGAAGGGCTATTTTCTATCGTATAGCTTATACGTCCAATATAATGGGTCTATGTAACATTACTTGGACGATATTATCATATGTTTTTTTTTTTTTTTTTTTTTTGGTGCATATATGTTAACTTTGAATCTATCTTATAATTTTATGTGTTTGTTCTTGTACTCCTGCAGTGATCCTTAGGTTAATGCTCACTGGAACTTTGGTTATAGCTCCATAATCAAAGATTTTGTACGTAATTCAAAAGTGAATTGGTGAAGAAAAGAAAAAACATCTTGACCCATCTGCAATTAACAATACTCTAACACTGTCCAGGAGATGTTGACATATCATGTCGGTATGAACGATATTTCCCTCCTCCCTCCTCCCTCCCCCCCAATAATTAAATTAACCCATTGTTGTTAATTAAGACCACATAAATTAATTAAGTCACAATCAAATTTCATCTAATTCCATGAATAATTAACAAAAACACGTGATCGATCTTAGCTCTCATCGATCGAGAAGTCAATATTAGCAGTACTAATGCTTTATTCTATTACTGGTTGTTTTATTAGGGCAATTTGGTAGAAAGTGAACACTTGGTGATTAGGATAATGATTAATGACTTTTCAAAGCACTCTTTTGCCAATAATTTCGCGATCATAACATATAATGATCGTACGACTCTGAGGCATGCAATACTTGAAATTGAAATTCTACGATAATGAAATGGATGGAAAGACATGACCATTGGGTACGATGATATATTAATGAGCTGATCAAGGTAGTGAAAAAAAAGAAAAAAAAAAAAAAAAAAGACCTCAAGCCCAATAATATTTGCTCAAAACAAAGAAAAAATTTTTACAAAAAGGTCAACAAATGTGCTTTTTGGCTCGTTGAATTCGATGTTTTAAACCAATAAAACGCAAACCAATGCAACGACACGCCAAAGTTTTGTGGGATCGAGCCCATCTGATCACTACCCTGGTGTTGGAAACTATATTAAAATCAGCAATGATACTATATCATACATATATAATCTTATATTATAAGAAGGTATTAATGTAAGATTCCTCCTCATGAGCCTATAAATCATTAATTTAGCAATGGCCTGGGGAAGTTGAATTCTTCTTCTTGCAGTGCCAAAATTTAGATGCTTCCAACCCTCTTTCTTATTCTTACCAAAAAAAAAAAAAAAAACTCAAACATGTATGTTTTGGAAACCCTAATTTTGATTACCGAGAAATGGTTGACATTGATCTTATCATTTAATTATAATAATCACTGCCTTAATGATATGGTGAAGTCCATTGCTACAGAAAACAAAATTGTCAGTCTTCCTCCTACTTCTGTTCCGCGTCGGTCGCTGCGATCCTCTTTTAATTATACTTTAGAATTTAGAAACATGCACATAAAACCTAAACACAACATTATAATTTAGAACAATGCTTCCAATGCTGTCGGGAACCCTAGGAGGATTAAATGCTAATTTTATCGATCGGATCATATACTAGAGCAATTCACTTTTTTAAAACAAATTTGCTTAGTGCAAACCCTCCTGGCATCGTCATTTCGATTAGATAATTAATTCATTGAGATTTGGATCAACTAACTTTAATCCATCTTATTTGATTAGTCAATGAATAACATACAACCGTGATCGAACGAGACAATCAGCATATCATGTGGGGCTCCATATATATAGCATTTGTCCTAAGCACGGACCAAAAATTAATATTATTATTATTTTTTGGAAGTGGTGTGTTATTTCTTGTGGGGTAAATTTTGATATGTTGTCTTGTTGTTATGGAGATCCCCATGGTATCATTGATCTCAAGATATATATAGGGTTTATGGGCATTGTCATTAGCAGGGTAGAGACAAATTGATGCCTCAAAACCCCAAATAATTAAATTTCATTCAGCAAAGATCAACTCTTACATCATCTTCTGTTATTCCGAATTAAGGCACCTCCAAATTAGGGGCACTGACCAGCCTATCTTTCCCTCACTGGATTAATTGTCCTCCTCTTTTTGTAAGGTATCCTTATTGGAGAAAACATTTTTGGAAGAGACATTGCTGTCTTTGCTCTAGGAAGGATTTAAAGATTGCTCAAACTAATAACCAATAATAAAAAATCAAAATAAAATATTAATAATTTTTTTTTTTCCCGCACTAACAAGGTAGTTGGATCTTTGATCCATTAACTTTTGAAAATGGGTAAAGTCACTACTTACTTTATAGTAGTTAATTATAACTTGAAAAAAAAAAAAAATGTTCTCATGAGGGATACTCTTTTTAACTAAAATCAACTAACACCCTTGAGCCATTGGATTGGAATCTTGAGATGAATCATTCATTAAGTGAATAGGAATTCAAGGAGTTATATTCTTAGCCGATTTTAGTTAAAATGAGGTATAGCGGATAACATTAGGATTATATATATATATATATATATATAATTGGATTGGCAAGTTGATTTAGGGTTGAGTCCCAAACAATTATGATCGAGAATTTGTGGTCCAAACCACGTGGTTCGTTTTAGGTCAAGTAGCCCTCAATTGGCTCGAACCTATGGAGTCCCAGCTCAATTGGGGTTCATATATATATATATATATATATATATGAAAAAAAAAGGTGTTAGTTGAATGTATTGACTGTCTGTTACTTAAAGGGGGTTGGGGACCTTCAGTTTATCCAGAAAGAAAACCATGGATGTGTGACTCAAAGAGGGGGCACTAAAAGCAAAAACAAAGCTACATTTACCAAAAGTAGCGCTTACCGATGCTTATAGACAACGTTAAAGGAATTAAAAGCTTTGCATCATCTTTCTATATGCCCAAGATAATTGATTCCATTTTTATCATGAAAAGTGGAAACAATGGCCTATATTCCATTTTTATATGCCAAACATTGGATTAAACAGTTTATTTAATCCGATGATCAATTTTTCAAATTTTGTCATGTGATAGACTCTACGCATATCACATTACACAAAATTACTTAAAGTACACCTTATAACAACATGACTGACTCTATTTCCCCTTTTACACTACAGCATGGAAGTATAACTAACTGCTTCTATAAATATGGGTGCCTATTCTACCAATAACGTATTGGTTTAATGGCATTCAATTGGTTAAGGAGAGACCTCCCTTTTGGGAGGTCTAGAATTTAAAACTCCTAAATTAGTAGTAGCATTGAAAAGACCAATCGAGGAGGCGTCCCCAAGTACATATGGGAAGAAAGCTAGGTATTTTAGGGTTGGATTCGGGTTTTTAATATTCTATTTATCGACCAACCAAAAAAATGTGAAGAATAATTGCCAAAGCTGTCATTGCAATGCAGTGTCAGCAGTTTACTTGGGAAATTTTTTTAAAGTAAAAATAATCAATTAATTGAACAAGAACAATGTAGATTTTTCAGGTTTCTGTGCTGTGGATGCAGACATTATCTTCTTATAATGTTTCTCTAAATTTTGAATTTTATTCATACATTGCTTTATTTCGAAGGATCGATGAAGAACAGTGTTTTTAAACTTGATCAAGAACTTGGAATTCCACTAAATAACAAGAAGAGCTCAAAGGGAAATGTAGAAATTAATTCTTATTTGTAA
Source organism: Hamamelis virginiana (assembly GCA_017140935.1). Classification (NCBI taxonomy): domain Eukaryota; kingdom Viridiplantae; phylum Streptophyta; class Magnoliopsida; order Saxifragales; family Hamamelidaceae; genus Hamamelis; species Hamamelis virginiana. The sequence goes on from JAESVK010000739.1 coordinate 1,448,030, forward strand.
CAAGTTAATTGAATCAAACACTTCTTATCTACCAGTGGACTTGGCTGCTCAGGCTCAAACAGTATCTCATACTGTAGCACTTTTTTTGTTTTTTGTTTTTTTGTTTTGTTTTGTTTTGTTTTGATAACACAGGGGTCTCTATCTAGTATGTCTCCTTCACTCCCATCCCAAACACCCACCTAGGAGGGAATAGATAGAAATTGTTCGAAATCCAAATTGCTAGACCTCTGTTCCATATATGAGACCTGATCAATTCAATTCTTAGCAAACTAACCCAACAGGAGGAGGTGTAGTTTCTTTTATCTTGATACTATTCATACATACCCGACTATCTATATATATATATATATATATATATATATATATATATATAGATAGATATGCAAAAATGATCATTTAAGGATCGGTCGTTAAGCTTAATTAATTTAAGGATCACTCACCATCTTCTCATACAGAATGTGTATTTTGAAAAACTGATCGTTGGATTAGATAATCTTCTTATGTATTTCATGTCTACCAAAAACCACAGTGATCCGACAATTGGATTTCGAAATACATATTGTGAAATACTTTAACAGTATTTATCGTTAGATGTTGTAATAATTGTTTAACAGTCTGTATTTTAAAAACCAACCGTTGGACTACTGTGATTTTTGACAGACATGACATACATAAAAAGATTATCTAATCCAATGATTGGGTCAAAATACCTATCTTAATGATGAATGGTTCTTAAATTAAGGTTGAGGAGTAGTACTTAAATGACCATTTTAGTATATATATGAATTCATTACAAAATAGTTTACTTAAGTTTAAAGCTAATTTTAACTTGTAACGTACAAAAGTTAAAAGCTACTCTTATAAAAGCAAATTTGAGCAAGATGTCGACATATTTTTCGTAAAATATTTCCATAATTGATGGCTTAATTTTATCTTTTTATTAGTACGACGGTATGGGATATCTTTGATTAGCTTGTGCGTACCATACCAAATCATTTCCTCAATCCAATCAAAGGCAGGCCATCTACTTTGAAAATAGAAAATTCATGAGAATAAATCCTTATGACCTAGCCTTAAGAAGTTACCAAGATTTGAATCCAAGAAGTCTGAGTTGATGGCTCGCCCCAAGTTCATGGCTTAATTTACATATGAGATGCCTTGGACAGAATCCATAAATTTGATCTAATTAATTATAAATTTCAATTTAAAATCATGAATATTTTTCAATTAATTTTATATTTTACTATTTTCACGAATTCACAATAGATCTTGAATTGAACCCACGTTGTCCAACCCATATATACAGAGCATTGCTATATATCGCTACAACAAATGATTGTTACAAAATTCACGGTCTTTCTTTTTTATAGCGATATTTGTATCGATAAATTATAGCAAGGCAAAGCATTTTTCATATATATATATATATATATATATATTTTCCATAATTTGTTCCTCTAAAAATAATACTACTCCAATTAGACTACCTTATCCTACTTCTCAATTTTCTATACCATCCCTTAGAATTAACTCCCACTGCTCAATATTTGGGCCCGAGCTAGAAAGCTACAAAGTGTTCATCTACTAGCAGTACTGTAAAAGGATAATATATCCCATCAATCGCGGGTGATATATCAGTTCATTTTTATTTGGGACCATATACAAAGAATCACTGTACACCACCCAAACTAGGCTGCTGGTGTATATATATATATATATATATATATATATATACAAAAGTGCTAATATCAGGTGCACCTGATGCATCTTGCATCAGGTGCCCTCCTCTAGAGCCACCTGTGATGAAAATTTTTAAAAGCTGACCGTTGGATTAGATATCCCTATAATGTATGTCATGTATGCCAAAAATCACAGTGATCCAACGGATGGTTTCTGAGAAAACTGACTGCTAAAAAATGATAACATTTTAAAGAACAAAAAAGTCATAGTTTTTTAGCAGTCAGTTTTCTCTGAAACCAACCGTTGGATCACTGTGATTTTTGGCAGACATGACATACATTATAGGGGTATCTAATCCAACGGTCAGCTTTTAAAAATTTTCATCACAGGTGGTTGTAGAGGATGGCACCTGATGCAAGATGCATCAGGTGTACCTGATATTAGCACTTCCGTGTATATAAATATATATATATATATATATATATATATATATATATATATATATATATATATATATATATATATATATTCAATTTGGCCTTAATTAGTGATTTCATAATAATATTTATCTTTCTATCGGTCTCTAACTTAATATTCAATTTGTAGAACGTGTACTAATTAAATTGATTTTAATTTATATAATTAAAATTAGAGTTTAAGTACTTGCAATAATACTAAATTTACGAAATTTGACAAGTTGGTTATGTTCAATAAGGAGAATAATATCAAATTTAGAATGTGTGTCAATTCTAAATTTTCATACAAAAAGTATATATATTAAAAAAAAAAAAATTTCTCAGGGGCACTGCCCCCGAACCCCCAACACAATTGTTAATCAAAATTGTGCCCCGGAGCAATTTCCTAGCTACGCCTTTATATATATATATATATATCATGATCCATGAATCAATTAAATTGGTCCATGAGATATTATTTCTCTTCCAGATCGACAATCACAATCAAAACTTCAACCATATATCTATGTTGCTGAATATGTACCATCCAAATCACTAGACAATCATTTGCCTTTTCAGTAGAAGGTATATATATATATATATATATATTATATAATTAATAGGTGAATAGATGATTCATGAAGACGGCTATGTACCGTATGGAAACTCGAACTTGGTGTAAGGTATGACACATGCATACTTTACCATTCTAGTTGGATGGCATTTTTCAATTCATAGATTTTTTATTTTTTGAGCCAAACTTTAGAAGAATCCGTAACCTAACCTAAACAACATCACTAACTGCTGTGCGGTTAAGGACCATATTTTATAAAACAGAAGTTTTACAACCGAACCTTAACATCTTGACAATCGAATGGATGAAATTTGTGAATGATCTCACTCATCCTTAGACATTAACTAGTCTGACTCTAATTTCAGCGAAAGTAAACCTAAGATATGTACCCTGTCTTATTAAGAAAAAAAAAAAAATCATTCATGCTTAATATCTCAAAATACATGTGCCCTATGCCAATATGCCAAGATCGAAGTAATTAATCATTGCATAAAGATTTGGTAAATTAATATGGATTTTTACAGACTGTTTGGATCCAAACACATATATATATATAGTGAAACTAAGAAAAAAAAATTGAGGTCATTCATTCATTAGCAGTGCTGGTCCCGCAGAAGAGAAGCAAGGCAGCTAGCAACGTGGGGTTTGGCCGAAACATTTTGTGAGTAAATGGAATTGGGGCAGCTACTCAAGTTGTCCAAATCTAAAAATACTGTTTGCATCTGATAATCCCTGCAAACCAAACATGCCTGCCTGCATGCCTCTGATTTGGGCAGTATTCATAATAGAGTAGTCCTTAATTTAGAGGCTGATTTGTTTCTGCTTAAACTTTTGTCCATAAGAACATATGGGCACTGACCCGTGCTAAGTTAAGGTGTCCTTGCCTGGCCAAATTACATTCTTAGCCTCATTAAACCAATTTTCTGCTTCAGGTACAGATTGGTAATTTTGACTTTCCCACTGTCCTTTCTTTGAGAGGACCATATATAATGCCATCCATCCCAATTAATTACTATTTACTACCCATAATGTATATATAAATATATATATAGTTTGAATTTCTCAGGAGATTTTGTAAAAGAGAATATGAAGAGAACATGCAATGAATGATGATGGGTCTAAAGTTTGCTACATAAAAGAAGAATGATTTGATTTGATTTGTGAGAATTAGGGTTTTAATCATGAGCACAATGAGTGATTGTAATTGGGTCATTAATTAATTAACAAAAAAAAAATAAAATAAAAATAAAAAAAAAATAGTGTGGTAATCTAGAAAATTGTGGGAATTAATATATTTTTAGGGCATTGGAAAAAGCTAGGAGGACACCAAAGCAATTCAAAACCATGGGTTTCTGTTTCAAATGAAGGGGTTTGTGGGCGTGTGGGTTAGAAAGGTAAGTATGAGTTGTTGAGGGACAAACACACACACGTTAAAGTTTTACAGTAAAATTTCCTTTTCTCCTCCCGAAGAAAAACAAGGGAAAAAAGAAAAGGAGTAAAAAGGAATCAAAGTCTTAAACTTATTTAGTTTTCTTTTTCTCATCTTTTTCTCTCTCCCTTTCTCTCACCCTACCTCCACGTCCACAAAAGAAACACCTCTCTCTCTCTCTCTCTTCCCCTCAAGTGTCATTTTCTCACATATACTTCACACAAAAGAAACAACCATTCACTTCATACCTTGTCATTTCTTCTCTCTCTCTCTCTCTCTCTCTCTCTCTCTCTCTCTCTCAATCTCAAATCTCTGCAACTACTCCTCAATTGATCAAATCCTATCTGAGAAAAAAAAAACCCAGAAATCTGGCCTGATAATTCAAAACCCAGATCTTCCCAAAAGTCCCCTTCAAGTATATGTTTCTTGCCCTTTTTTAAGATACGACTACTATATTACCTTAAGAAGAAGAAGAAGAAGAAGAAGAAGAAGAAGAAGAAAAAGAAGAGGAGGAGGAGTATTTCTTTAGAGGGTTTGTTTGGTTGGTTGTAGAAGCTAGAAGATGGAGCTATTCCCAGCACAGCCAGATTTATCACTACAAATCAGCCCACCAAACAGTAAACCCACATCAACATGGAGGAGAACAACAGAAGAAGAGATGGGTTTGGGTTTTTGGAGAAGAGCTTTAGATTCAAGAAACTCCATCTCTTCAATAGCCAAACCTGCAGCTGATAACTCTTTTGAGCTTTCCTTGTCAAATACAAGGGTTTCAGACCCTAACTCCTCTAACCATTTTCATCTTCTCCAAAATGCTGCTAATGCCAATCTTATCCATACTTTTCAACAAAATTACCAGTACCCACATCACCATCATCAACAACAACAACAACTGCATCATCACTCACTCTTTCAACAGCAACAACAACAAGGCCTAAGCCAAGAGCTTGGGTTTTTGAGACCCATAAGGGGAATTCCAATTTACCAAAACAACCCTTCTTTTCCTTTTGCTCAACATCATCCACTAGATTCTTCTTCTGCACCTTCTTCTACTACTAATATTACTTCTACTACCAGTTCTTCAAGTCCTTTTCAGTCTCAAGGGTTAATGCGAACGAGATTCTTGTCGAGGTTTCCGGCTAAACGCAGCATGCGAGCGCCTCGGATGCGGTGGACTACCACGCTGCATGCTCGGTTTGTTCATGCTGTTGAGCTATTGGGTGGCCATGAAAGTATGCTTCATTTTGTTTCTCACTTTGTTTTTTCTTTATGCCCATTTACTTTCTGTATGTATTCTTTTTTCTTTTTCTGTTTTTTTTTTTTTTCATAGCTTTTCTTCTTACACCTATGCTTCATCTGTTTAGCATCTTTTGCTTAAAAGGAAAATTATTAATCTTCTTCTTGTTTTTTTTTTTGCCCTTTTAATGGGGTTTAGGAGCTACACCCAAGTCAGTTCTTGAGCTCATGGATGTGAAAGATCTCACCTTGGCACATGTTAAATCCCATTTACAGGTAAATGAACCTTTCAATTTCTGATTAATTATCTCAAATGGGTTTCTTTTTTTACTCCTTGTAGATCTTCTCTTTTTGAAAATCAAAGAAATTAATCTTCGAATATTTAGTGATAAAATTCTTCTGTTTTCCTCTGTCTTTTATTTTACTTGTTTAAGGTAGAGTCATTGATGCAGTTTTAATGGTGCTTTTGCAAGCTGAAACTTGCATTTTTACAGCCTACATTACAGGAGGGTGTTATTACACACATTTCAAATTCCAATGTTTCCCCTGCAGAGGGTTTCTCAAATCCTTAGCACTTCTTTTTCTACTAGATCTGATGGTTCTGCAACCTAATAAACAGCTTTTTGCTTGGAAGATTGAACCTCCCAAGCAAAAGAAAAAAAAAATCAATAATACACACACACACAGAGAGAGAGATATATATATATATATATATATATATATATATATATATATATATATATATATATATATATATATAGAGAGAGAGAGAGAGAGAGAGAGAGAGAGAGAGAGAGAGAGAGAGAGAGAGAGAGTAAGACAAAGCCCAAGGAATTCAAATGAGTCATAGCCAAGCCGAGACAAGTTTACACTCATGAGTCCATTGAGTGTTTATTAAGTTAAAAAAAAAAATGAAGAAAAAAAAAAAAAAACATTTTTCCCCGTATAGAGGGGGAAAATAACTAGGAAGAAATGAAGTACAAGAACACTATCATTTCTCAATGATATCTTCTTCACATGGGTATTCTAACCAGAGTCCCCTAACCATGGTTAATCTCGTACATGCATCCATATATACGTACATATCTGTGTGTATATATAAGCATAAATGCTTCTGTATTTAGTTCCCAACAAAAAGTCTTCCCTTTCTTTAGTGTACTTGCACTGTTTCAGGCTATATCTACAGTATATATAGAGAACAGTATATTGATATTTTCTTTTATTAGATTTTATGTTTTGGCTACCCATATGGTCTACAATACCAGTGAGCTTAGGGTTTATAATGCACTTAATTTTTTTTTTTTTTTTTTTTGAAAATGTTATGCATCGATGCTACAAGGTATCTCCACCACATAGAAATCCTGTGAATTTTCACAACCTGATTGGTGATTTTTCAAAACTATCATCATTAATCTCTTGTAGCGATTCATTGTGTATTAATTTTTTTTTTTTTTTTTTTAATTATAATGTACTCAATTAACATGGGAAAATTTCTATAAATTTCATTGCAGATGTATCGAACGGTGAAAACAACCGACAGAGCGGCAGCTTCTTCAGGTTAAATATTCCTATATTGCTTTATATAATGTTAATTTATTTTGTGATTTATTTTGAAGATTACTTGAAGTAATGTATATAATTGAAGGTGTTTATTTTTTGTAAATTCAGGACAATCAGATGTATTCGAAAATGGATCATCTGGAGATACTTCTGAGGATTTGTTTGATCACATTCAGAACCCAAGAAGGGCTGAGCTATCAATTCAAACAAATGTGCATCAAGATAAGGATTATCATGGCCTCTGGAGCAATTCTTCAAGGTGAAGCTTTTTCTAAGATTTTGCTTGTTAGTTTGTATTTTTGACCTTAATAAATATTAATTTGAGATGAAAGTTCTTAGTTAGTCTCAAAGCCCCAATGTCTTGGGTGTAGTTCCTTCTGGCCTGGTTCATTTGTTTGTTTGCCAAGAAAACTAAGGAAAATAATTGGAATCTCAAAAGTTGCAAAATTCCAAGCTTCTTTTCGTCATCTTCTTGGCAAACGACTGTAGCATAGTGTTTCAGTGCATTATTTCTGCATCTTTTAGTGTAATGGAATAGAAGATGAGCATACAAGAGAACAAAAAATTTATGGGTCCAACAGCAAATATTTGTGTTTAAGCTAGCATTCTGAACGGACTTAACCTAGTTCTCATTCTAATTATTTGGATGTCAAAAACATAATAAAACATAAGAACAAATATAATATCTCATTTTTTTGTTATGTTTTGTTTTTGTTTTTGTTTTTTTTTTGTGCTTGTTTTTTTCTTTACTTTTTTATTTTTTTCTCCTTGAACTTCTCTTACTTAATAGATCTTGTTTGTTAGAACACTACTACTTGATTCTATATATGTATGTGTGTATATGTATGAATATGTTTGTACGAGTGTGCTACCGTTTTACCATGTCGGTTTCAAACTTTCTCCAAAGACGTATTTTGTATGTATGGAACACTACTCTCTCTCTCTCTCTCTCCACACATACACACAAATATATATATATATATATACACACACAGACACACTCACACACACACACATACATACACATGCAAGAGATCACAAAAAGAAGGAATGATATGAATGCTTTGTTCTCTTTGTCCACGACCAATGAACACTGAAACTCCATAAATAATAGGGTAATTATAATCTCTTCTAGTGGTTGAAAAAGGAAGTAAAGACACCACAATCTCCAACCATTGCAAGACATGGAATTAGAAAATTCCAAATCTTAAAATATATATAAAATGAATATATCTCTTTCCTTTGGATTTTGTGGGCTCAGCTAAGGCTATTAAATGGGGTCCACAATAAGAAAACTTAGTGTCAAAGCTAAGCCCTGTGATGGACCCATAAGTAGAAAATTTGGTGCTAAAGGCATCTCCTTTGAAACTTCCTTCTAGTCTGTTGTTATGGGTTAATGGGCTATCACATGGGTGAGTTCTACTTTATTTCAATCAGCATAAATTGTAAAGTAAGGAAGTATATAAACATGACAGTAAAAGATGGCTTTCTTTTCTCAGTTTGCTTTTTCTCTTCTGCATGGCTTCCACTGATAGGAAATATTCTCTTTATATATTTGCTGGTTTGTAGCAGAGAAGCTTGGTTGCATGGCAAACCAAAGGATTCTGGAGGAAACATACCTTCTCTTGAGGTATTACCATCTCAAACTTAGCTTTATTTCTTTCCCAAAATAACCTCCAGCTTTTGATAATATATTCTATCCAATATATTTTTTATGACTAGCTAGCTGTGGGATTTATAATTAATGGAAATGAAAAAAAATATTGTATATAGAAGAAATTCAATTTCTCTTCTTCTTCTTTTTATTTTTTATTTTATTTTTTATCTAGTCATGCACATGCATGTGAAAAACAGGAAAAAGATTTTAGGCAAATACCTTTCAAAAGCTGGTCATTTTCAAATTCAAGGGACAATACTGTCATTTTCCGCCAAGTCCAAGGCAAAAAGGGTTCATGTGATCCCCCCTTTCAACAAATCAGAACTAAAATACAAAAAACTTAATAAATAAATAAATAACACCCTCCCTCGTCCTCAATCCACTCATACCCTACATAATTCATCAAGCCCATTTTTGGACCATGATGAATGGTGTAGATCAGCAACATAGAGGGGGCTAATGTATGAAACAATGTACATGAGTTATAATACATATTAGGGAATAAAAATGGTAGTTGCACTAGAAACACACTGTTGCAGGCTTTTTATTTAAATGTACTCTTCTGTTCTTTCTTTTCCATCATAAATATTCTATTATTCCATTGGTCAAAATGTCCTTTGATTCCCACCTTCACACACAACTTATGCTACTGCTCTTAGCTAGTAATTTAAAGCATTACTTCTACTTCTTCTTCTTCTTTTAAAAAATACTAATAATAATAATAATGATTTGCAGGACATGGATCCAAAGTGCTTAAACTATGAGAGACTATCAGATGTAAGCTCAGGCAACCTTTCAGCTGGGACAAGCCCCAAGAAGCCCAATCTGGAGTTTACATTGGGCAGGCCACATTGATATCTGCTGGGTACTCATCTACTCATAATTTTGAAATCATTATTATCCCTCTGAAGGAAGAGCTTGCAGATGAGAATCAGGTACCCCAGCTGGGAAAAATCAGAGAAAAAGAAAAGGAAAAAAGAAAACAAAAGAAAAAGAAAAGAAAAAGAGAGCTAAAGTAAGACAAGGAGACAAGAAAGACAGAAAGCAACAAAAGGGAGAAGGGTGGGAAAAAAGCATGTCCTTCCTATCAAGCAGTGAGATCCAAATCAACTTATTATAATATTCCTACGTAAATATGAAATCTAATTGATTTTGTATGTTCTTGCACTGAGAGAGAGAGAGAGAGAGAGAGAGAGAGAGAGTTGAGCTAGGGACCTTTAGCTATCTTAAAGTATGTAAGTGATCCTTGGTAATTGTAATGGAGCACTTTACATTTAGAAAATATATAATATTTTTTTACTAGAGGGTTTTGGGCTCTCTCAATTCATTCCTAGGCATTGTCACATGCTTTACACTTTCCCAACAAAGGAAAAAAGAAAGAAAGAAAGAAAGAAAGAAAGAAAGAAAGGAGAATATGAACTAGGAAAGAAACAGAAAACAAATTGACATAAGAAAAAAAAAAGAGATAATACAAAAAGAAAATCTTCATGCCTTTTTCTTATACTCATTTGGTTATAATCTCAATTCAAAGATTAGGGCAGCTGTCAAAGTCTATATATCCTGTGTTGATGCCAATAAACTTCTGTGAAAGAAGCTTGAAAAATAGTGCTTTCATGGAGCTATCTGTCTATTCATTTGTCCTTTTTCTTGGTGTAACCATTCATCTGTCCTCTATTGGCTGATCTCTTCTGGATCTATTGTCAATTTCCACTCATGCATGGGTTTTTCTTTCTTATTTTCCTTTTTTAGTTTCCCTTATCACCCAAATCAGTTAAAATTGATGAGTGCTTAATCATCATGATCTAGCTTATTATATAATATTGTGGTACTTATTAAAATAACGTATGGATTTAAGTTAAGGACTGCAGTACTTTTCTTAATTAGATCTTAAGGCCTCTAACCAGTAATTGTCCTGTCAAAGCGGGGTTTAAGGGTGAGTTAAATATGTCTTGACCTTTAACATTGTATGAAGTGACCGTTCTAGACAAGCCAATTACTACTATTTAGCAAAGCATAGTCTTGTACACAATTATTAATATTACATAAATAGGGGAAGTCTTTTTTTTTTTTTTTTTTTTTTTTTTTTTCATTTTTGGAGAATTATTATAGAGATTTAGTTTCCCAAATGGTAGTTTCTAGCTAGCTTCTACTCCAAGGTCTTACAATAAGATTTATCTATGTTATCACATACACGAATTTACAATGAAATTTTGAATTTTAAATTATTTCAACTATTTAGCACCATTTTTCAAGATCAACTTTTCTCAAAATACCAAAAGCAACTTAATGGCTGCACCCTTTTCTTCTTCTTTTTCCAAACAAAGTCATTTTGATAGAAAAACTCAAATTTCAAATAAGATAACTTTAAATCTAACCGGCCAAGGAGTATTAACCCAGAGTGAGAGAGGCGATCCAAATAGCAAAACCCATTTTGTCCAACTTGAAGAGCCTTAGGAATTTGATTATATGCCAATATATATACCAGGAAAGTTGCCGAATTATTGTTTTAAGTGGGTATTTTTACTGTCGAAAATGTTGAAATTGGCAATGTCAAGAACCCCACCACGTACACTCTCTTGATAAGCAAAAAAATTCTAACAGAATGATAGGAATGATCTAAGGAAAAGTATTGCATGAATTAAGAAAATAGGAAAGACAAGACGATTCCTACTAAAATTTTGTTTTCTAGTCAGATGTTTCGTTCATTGCGTACAAATTATTATGCCTTTGGAACATTTTAGGCCACAGAATGATCAAATATTGGAGGAGAAGTCGTAGGTGCTTACGAATCGTTACCTCTTATCCTGGTACAAGTAATGGGTCCTCTCCGATAATACCTATCTGGTGGTCCTGTCAACTATCACAGCCCACATGTAGCATGACCAATTATAAGGACACCAATTGCCAATTTCACGAAAAATCAAAATGCAAAATAAAAATTAAAAGAAGAAGAAGAAGAAGAAGAAGAAGAAGAAGTGTCCTTCATGATATGAAGTGTCATGCTATAATTGGCACGACAATGTATATATGGAGGCCCCAGCCGTATTGTTTGTGATGAGAAAGAACTAAACAGAAGTATCCCTCTCATAGCAATGACACCAGTAAACTTCTAGGAGTCTTTGAATCTTTGAAATCCATTAACCAGGGAAATTCACAAGAGTAACAGCGTCACTTACACACAATAAATGAAGACAGAGCTATCACAAAAAGCCCTAATGGTGGAAATTTTTGGCTGCCAGTCTCGATCCACACTTCCTTAAGAAAAAAAAAAATGGTCCAAATGCCTGAATTGTACAATAGTGACGCTTATTTTCAACCATTATTCCATATTAAATCGACAACTCGTACTATCTGATCATATGGAATATTATATAGAATCTACCAGTAGTTGTAGATTGACCTTTGGCTAGGTTTTTTTAAACCGTCCATAGCCAGAAATGGGGAACATCGATCTAGATCTCATTCTTGTAGTTTTACTTGTGTTGTAATTTTGGCAATGCAGGCCTTTTGTTATTAAAAGAATTGAAAGTAAGACAGAAAGAAAGAAAGAAAAAATTACTTTAACAACTACTTTTCAGTAGGTAAAAGTTGAAAGGAAAATGGTGTCTTAAATTTATGGAAAGAATGGAATAATTTTCCCTTTACTTTGCTTATTTGCTAATTGCTAGATTGGTGATGGTGATGGTGATGGAATTCAGGGAAGGAATTGGAATCACTTTGCCATCGATTCTCTCTTTTCAGTCAGCTGTGTTTTTGCTTAAATTGGTTTAGAATTGCTTACATGACCAAGTGAGCCATATAATTTCCTGCATTTGAAGCCAAATTGCAATAGGCGTGATAAGGAAACCCAAAAACCTATGAGTCCTATTTCAAGTTACTATAAATATTGATCGTAAATAGGAAAAAATTGAAAACTCAACTTTTAATTGCTTCATTTAATTTGAACATTTGCTTGGGTTCATTAATTTCTATGGCAATATATTTCAAATGAAAGGAATTGATCTTTATACAAACACAATAAGGGATTATTTGGGAATTTTAAAAAGTGGTTAGGACAAACCTATGTACGTGTATTTAGTTATCTTTTTTTTTTTTTTTAAAGTGTTTAGGGTTTAGGAAACCAAGTTGAAGTTGGTTTTCAAGTCATGAACATGTATTTTTTTCCTTATTTTTTGTAAAGAGCTAAACCATGTGGGCGATTGCCAAACACCATAGAATTTAAATCCAATTAGTTTATGCTAATTAGCTAATTAAATTGTAAGATTTAATTTGTTGAATAGTCCTTACAAGTGCCTCTTGCTAAAATGTAAAACTATACTCCAAAAAATGTAAAGAGGATCAAGAACACACTTTGCTAGTCCATTATTAACCTTTTCCTAGAAAACATATGTTGTGTTTTCCATTGCTTTTCCTCTCCTAGCTAGTACTTTCTAGAATTCCTAGATTCCCACAAATATCAATATTAAATTCATACAAATTAATATAGAAAAGAAACACATTTATTTACTAAGGGCTTGCTCGTTTGGTGTGATTTTAATTGTCGATAATAGTAGATTCCAGAGAATTCAAATTCTTTGGAGTTTTAATATTCTAGAATTAAGATTATTATTGTTTGAATGATTCATATCATTTTAAACAATTTAAGGTGAAAAAATACATATTTTGACCAAGTCACTTGATTTTTAGAAAATGAAAAAAATGTCCTGAGAATTTAAACTAATTACTTTATGAAAATTATATCCAAAAAAATAAAAAATTGGTGGAAAGAATTCTATTTAAATATATTAATAATTTAGTAAAGTTAAGTAGAGTGAAAATTGACTATTAAGTTATATTAGTAAAGGTTGGATGAAATGCCTATAATCCATGAGATTTGAATTGTTCTCAAGAATTGTAATTTCTACTAATTTGATCAACTGAATAATCAAATTTTTGTCAATTCTCGAAAACTCAAAATTATCACCTTCAATGCTTAAAGGACAAATAGATGGTGACTAAACAAACAAATTTAGAAAAACAGATCATTAGATTAGATGATCTTAATCTAATGGCCAGTCTCTGACAAAACCAACTAAAAAAAACTGGTAACATTTTAAGAATTATTTACACTTTACTATCTCGAACTTTGGGGGTAATTTAAGAAATTGACTGTTGGATTACTGTAATTTTTAACGAACATGAAATTTCATAATCAGTTAATTTAATCCAACAATCGGTTCATCAAATTTTATTCGATAATAAATTCTACACAGAGTATATTATGTAAAATTACGTAAAATGCATCTTATAACAAGTACGAATGTGAAGAGAAAATCCAAGTATTAAATTTAATAAAGGAATCTCCAAGGAAGCAACCAACCAAGCATGCCCTTTCAATTAAAGTTTTAAATGACAAAACTGTGTGAAATCAATACCAACAATTCTTTTGAATGCCATTGGTTAATAGATTAGATGATAGAGACTTGAAAATCAAACGAGCCAATGTTCCTTGCTGTGAAGTGTTCATCCACTCAACCCCTTCTTTCGACTTGGAAACTTTCAAAAAGATTTGTCAGTCACTTTTTCAAAAGTCATACGGCCGGAGGGGTAATTAATAAACAATAAAAAGTGTAGGGCCACCCGCTTTATAGGCGCGTGATTGTAGCTGCACTCTTTCTCTCTCTCTCTCTCTCGTCTTGGGTGTGTAAATCGAAGACAGAATGAAATTAACCAGACCGACCTTCCTTCTTCAAACATTCAACCTCCTTTGTGCCACGTTTCAACAGGACTCTCGTTGCATGGTAGCTTTTTAGCAATTATTGCTGTCATGATTACTACTCCTGTTCCCCTTTTTTTATTATTATCTTTATATATATATATATATAATGATTTGATTGGAGTAATTTGACTCAGCTCAAGCTGGGTTTTCAGAAGCCATGTTGTCGGCTTGAAGCGCGTGACCCCACGTGATAATTTAAACATGAGGCCACACTAGAGTTGAGTTTTATTTTATTTTTTATTAATTCAAAGACAATAATAGCGAGGGCAATTTGCAATAATTTTTTTTTTTTAAATTACTTTTGAAGTTATAAATTTTATTTGTTTTAGAGGGAATGATAATAACTTTTAAACAAATTGAAGAATAATAAGATGGATGCCCAAAATTTTAATACTAATTAAAAGTATTTATTGCAAAAATTAGGAGATTTCGATTTTTACTCCGATCACTTTTCGTATGAAAATTTTAATTTAATAAGGTATGCTTTGAACATAACTTTAAAAAGATATGTAAATAAATAGTTCAGTACTAGAAGTGATTTAAATTTTTTTTTTTTTTTTTAAAAAAGGTTAACACAAACAGGACCTTAATATAGAAATCCATGACTTCCATGCATGATTTTGCATCCAAACACCCACCCACAGAAGCCACCAAGCTTGCTCCTTAAAGTGGAATTGCTTGTCTGCACCATTCAAACAAAGGTATGAAGTCCCCTGTAAATTTTATATTTTTTTAGACCCATCTTTAATTTGATTTCAAAAACAAAAAAAAAAACAAAAAATCATATAATTTGTTGAAATATTTAGAAAATCTTACTACAAATTTAAACAATGGTCAAGTGTTTAGTCATTTGTGTTTTTTTTTTGTTTTGTTTTTGCTTTTGAGAACCATAGTCACTTTGATTATACCTTAGTTATTCATTGCTTCCTTATGTTTTGCATGAATTGACAAGTCCTCCAAATAGTAAAAGGAATTCTTTCCAAAGGGATTATAAAAGATAATTTGGTAGTATTCTTAAAGTCCCAAAGCCATATCACATCAAGGTGCAAATTCGTGTATTAAACAATGATAAAGTTATGAAGACCAAGCTAATTGATGAATTTTTAATTCAACACTGACTGCCACCACCCAACAAGAAGTGACATTAAAGTGTACCACGATCATTGGATTTGACAAAATTTAGACCTATTCATCAAGCTGGGTCATTCATGAATACATGAGCCCAACTAGTTAAGAACCTTCTTATGATTCAATACAGTCTCCGTCCAGTCAGCATGTGTTTATATAAATATGAAATTGAAAGATGCTTATTTTAAAAAATTGATCGTTGTATTAGATACTGTATTTATGGATTTCATGCCTGTCAAAAATTACGATGATCCAATGTCAGAATTTCAAAATATAGCTATAAAATCATGTGACTGCTGAAAACTGGCACAATTTTGCTCAGTAACATTTCTGATAAACTAATTGTCGGATTATTGTGATTTTTGGCATACTTGACATACGTAAGTACAGTATCCAATCCAACGATTAGTTTTTTAAAATATACATCATACAATTATCTATGGGCTTCATGCTAATATAAGCTTATATATATATATATATATATATATATATATATATATATATATAAGCATATAAACTTATTTAGTGGAATCCAATACATTTTATGCATTGCTTGTTTTTTGAGAAAATTAATTGGAAATGTAACAAATCTGGAAAGAAACTTAACGGTTTAGTGGAATCCAATACATTTATGACCATTAACACCTCTCTCTCTCTCTCTCTCTCTCTCTCTCTCTCCCCACATGTGTGTGTATATATATATATTTGAAAATTCTATTGGTTCTCCCTTTTTGTCCTCCCTCTTTTCCTCCTTGGTGCATCTAACCAATTGAGAAATCGACCGTTGGATTTGATGTTCCACTTATAGTTATCATAAATGCAAAATATCGCATTGATCCGATAGTCGGTTTTTGAAAATTTGAAAAAATTTGTAAACAATCATGAAAAACCGTCATAGCCTAATTTTTGAAAAATTGACCGTTGGATCAATGTGATTTTTGCATTCATGATACACATAAGTGGAGCATTAAATCCAACTGTCAGTTTCTCAAAATAGCTATTCCAGGTTAGTCAGATGCACTAGGGAGGATAAAAAGGGAGGACAAATAGAATTGTCCATATATATATATATACTAAAATTCCATTTGGCTATTTGTTAGTAGGGTCTAGATCATTGGGTGCTTTTATTTATTTATTTGAAATCTTTTGATCAAATACATTTGATTTCATATGGGTTTGCATTGTTTCTACAGATAAAGTTATCCTATGCAACAATTCATTTACTTATTTCATCTATTTTTGTATAATTGCTTTCATGAGGATACTAATTGAGAAGATGTTGAAGTGGTAGCTGAAGAACTGTTGCCACTATCCAATCAGGTTTGTTTCTTTTTCAAAAAGGAAAATTATAGTTTGGCCCTTGTATTATCTGCAAAAAACACTTTGCATTCTTATGGTTTCGAATGCGACACATTGACTCTCTATTGTTTTGATTTGTGACACTTTGCACTGTTCTATCAGTTAGCATTTGTTTCTTTGACTAAAAAATAGTGTTAGACTTGTTATTTTTTTTTATGCAGTATTTATCCTAAATTGTTAATGTATCTACAAGTATATCCGTGAAGTTCCATACTTTTTCCCAATATATTTCATTTATTAGGAATTTTATTTACTGTATAGGAAAAATAATGAAATTTCACTGATATGCTTGTAGATACATTTGCAATCCAGAATAAATATTGCATAAAAAATATTAAGCCTAACATTATTTTTCAATCAAATAAACAAATGGATAATTTAAAGAATTAAGGGTGCAAAGTGTCACAAATCAAAACAATAAGGGGTCAATATGTCGCAATTGAAACTATAGGGGTGCAAAGTGTTTTTCGCCTATAGTACAGGGGTCAAATTGTTATTTTTATGTTTCAAAATGTAGCCTTTTGCATATTTTGTAATACCGATGGATTTATATTCGTTAAAGATTTGAATTTTGCTTTTGGGTTTTCATGCGCATATTCTAGAGGGTTTTACTAGATATATGAAACTAGCCTTATGGTTTTAATCCAATTTTGTTGTATAATTTTAATCGATAACAAACATTGTCTTCTGTTTCTAATGGTTTGCATTTTAGTGTAAATTTGCATATGTAACTCCATGTTTATAGTTAGAGGGAGTTTGGAAGGAGCTTGTCTTTTTTTCCAATTTCCTAACCTAATTATTATATTATGTAATTAGTTTATCATCATAAAAAAGGGGAGATTGTTATTCTTATGGCTACTCTCATGACCTTATTGGTTAAGGTTTTGATGATAACAAACATATTTTTTTAGCTAATGTGTTTGTTTACATGATACAAGTTATATATGAAGTAAATTAGCAAGAAGGCATCCAAAGCAAACCAATGAGCTGAGACTCCAAGGAAGCCAAGCTCAAGCATAAATTGGAAAGATCATTAATGATAAGCTCAAGTGGATCTTTTACAAGATCACTAAGGAGCATAGAGCAAAGTAGGGGTGATAAAAAACCGACTAAACCGACGGGCCGAACCAAACCAAACCAATTGAGCCGAAGTTGAACGATTTTTAAAAGGGAATTGGTTTGTTTGGTTTGCAAGCTTACCAAACTGGTGAATTCCGGCCTGTTCTCGGTAGGCCCTTTCCTACACCGATGGTCACCGAATCGACCGACCTCGTATTAAAGTCCTTGCTTCACTCTCCAGGCTTCAATAGTTCAGCGTTTCACCGCTTCAAGTATAATAAATGTAATCCTGTTTTACATAGAATGATTCTTAAGAATAATAAATGTAATCTTGTTTTGCATGTAAGATCTGCATATAGGCTCTGTAAACCTCAACAAAAAGTTGAGAATGACTACAAAAACACCCTGCATAATGCATGGATACAACTCGGATGGATTGGCCAGCCAACCGATCTCTCCCTTTTACTATGAACTTATAAAATAATAGGTGATAGAAATTGAGTTTCAAGCTGGATTGGGCTGATGATAGCTTTCTGTTTCTGAAATCAATGCTTGAATGCATTCAAGCATTATACCTGGCATTCAACTGGGCCAAATTTTTCCATATACAACACAACTATAGGTATAAAATCATACAAGAAATTATTAATCATGACACAAAAAATTAGTGAGCTAAATTATCATATCTGGTCAATCCAACCTGCAAGACTTTCCTTTCACTAAAAGAGTGATTCATCTTATCTCGGATATTAAAAGCCAAGGTTTAGATTGAAACTAAAAGTGGGTTCTGTCATGCAGTTGTGGAATGTAACTTGTACCACTTCTAGTTTATTTGCATTTTTTATTTCCAGATTTTCAATAATGTTCCAGTGAGTCGGCGACTATTTTTTCCGTACTTTTACAATACCTTCAAACCGAGTACACCGACCGAAAAAATTACACCGAGCCGAGCCGATGACTAATGGTTTAATGCCTTTTATGGTCGGTTTTGGTGTGCTATTTTCCCAAACCGAGGGTGTCCGGTTCAGCCCAAAAAGTACTTCCAAAACCGGTCGAACCGACCGATGATCACCCCTAGAGTAAAGAGCTATGGAATTGTTGAAGATCGAGGATGAAGCCACACACAAAGATTGAAGACTTATTTGTGAAAATCTTGTAATAATATTTATGTGAGAGTGTTAGGATTTATTTGTATGAATCTCTATATAGTGGTTGAACTCTCTTGGCTTATGAACTTGACTTAGTTTGAACATAGGTGGTTCACATTATACCTTTGGACTTATAGGAACTTTATTGAACCTTAGGAATGGACCTTAGAATCTCTCAATCTTGGAAAGAATGGCCACTTGCCTTAATGCACACAATTTGGCCATTCGAATGGAAGTCCCCGTTTGAACATGACAGTAGCTGTGCATTGGGACATTTGACCGTTTGAACGAGACTTGAGATTTCCATAAGGTGTGAACCATCGAGATTCGATGCCCCACATCAGAAATTGGGCTATTGAAAAGAGAATGAGTCGCCACCTTATTTTTAAGAAATAAAGAAATCATAAAAAATTGTTTTATTTTATTAAAAAAAAAACAACTCCATATTTTTTGAAAAGCTTAGTCAATGAATTAAAAATGGATTCAGGGCTAGGTTATGATGTGGGAAGGTTCCAAGAAACATCTTGTAGGCACCCACTTCACCTAAAGGTCTCCTTTTTAATTGGACATTTTAATATCTTATGCACATAACTCTTACTAACTAAAACACATAATAAAAATAAAATCAAATAAAATCCTAAATACTTGGGACACTTAGTATCCTAAGGCAGACTTGAGCTCTATTAGCGCCTACGTATCTGTTGTCCCAAATATATAACCCTAGGGGGGGTGAATAGGATTTATGGAAAACTTTAACAAATATTACCAAATAAAATTAATGTTCAATTACTTAGCAATGGAACCAAATATATAAACAAGTAATTGAAATGAGAGTAAGGGATAAGAGATCAAACACAATGTTTTAACGTAGT
The DNA here is from genome assembly GCA_017140935.1 of Hamamelis virginiana. Classification (NCBI taxonomy): domain Eukaryota; kingdom Viridiplantae; phylum Streptophyta; class Magnoliopsida; order Saxifragales; family Hamamelidaceae; genus Hamamelis; species Hamamelis virginiana. The sequence goes on from JAESVK010000739.1 coordinate 1,467,942, forward strand.
TCGGCTCGCCTACGTCCACACCTTAAGCACTCAGCACAAGGATTCCTCAATCCACTAAGGATTAGCTCCTTCAAGGTGGAGAAACCTTTACACAGTCTTCTTTATCCCAGGTGAAAGACTCTCACCTAAGCTCACAAAGAACTTGTACAATGGCTCACAAAGAACCCACTAGTGCTCACAAAGAACACTTCTTTAAGCTTCACAAAGAACACTTCTTTAAGCTTCATAAAGAACGCTTGGCTAATGCTCACAAAGAGCCTTCAATGGTGTCTCACAAAGAACACACCTTCAATATTCACTAAGAACACTTATACTATTTACAAATGGATCAGATTTGAATAGAACAAGAAAACCCCTCAATGAGTAGATGATTTACAAAATAAGCTCTCACTATTATCTCTCAAATGGATGAACTAATTTTGGCTTCAAGAGAGAATGATGATTTTGACTAAATCACACAAGAATGATGTAAAACTATGTTGGAATATGATTGAGTGTGATCATTAGTTGATTCAAGACTCATAAAATGAGTATAAATAGGCCCCTCAAAGAATATAGCCGTTAGGCACAAAAATATAGTCGTTTTGTATTTTGCAGAAGCCTTAGTCGACTAGACAAAGGGAATTAGTCGACTAGCCACTTAAAATTTTAAAGCAAATAAGTTCCCGGGTTCGGTTAGACGACTAGCTAAGTTAAAATCAGTTTATAAAAATTTTCGGGCACGGTTAGTCGACTAGACTAAAGTGATTAGTCGACTAGCTCTTCTGCATTTCCAAACATGGCTACTAGGATGTCTTTAGTCGACTAAACACAAGTGCTTAGTCGACTAATCGACTCATTAGTTGACTAATCGACTACTCAAGGTGATTAGTCGACTAGACTTAGAATTTCCAAAATTCTAGCTTCTGGACTATGATTAGTCGACTAGACTAATATGCTTAGTCGACTAGGCATACTCTTAAGCTAAAAACTTGAAATTCTTAAGTCTATTTCAACTCAAATCATCTGAAGTAGTTAACTAAACATTCAAAAGCATTTTTGACTAAGTTCAAAATGTTTTCCAAAAGAAGAATGCCAAAGCAATAAGTGTAAAACATTTTGACTTTTGAGTCCAAATAGCCCATTATGAGTTTGAATCAATTTTTTACCAAAATGTGATTTTCCAAAGTTAAAACCTATGGTCTTTTAGTCATGGTCAATTGAGCCATAATGAGTTCAATTCCTAATGAGAGATTTACAAGTAAAGTCCTAAACTCACACAAGAAAGAACTCGAGATCTTCAAAAAGAATCTTCAACATTTGATCTTCAAGTCTTGTGTTTGGCTTGCTTAGCTTCATCAATGGATTGCATCAATGCAATGGCTCTCTTCATGGTCCTTAGTGAATATACAACATATTCATATTCACATAAGGTACGATGTAGTGCACGAGCTCCATGATAGTTGAGCCTTCATTAATTGACAACTTGAATCATATTCTTATATATATATATATATATATATATATATATATATATATATATATATATATATATATATATACTATAATTGATATATATAAGAATTATAGGATAATGTCAATTAACTAACAAGGTTAGTCAAATAGTCACTCAATAATATTAATAACAAAGTATTCATATGCAACATTGAATACATATAGAACAATGTTTTTTATCATCAAACATTGAGCACAATTTGCATATAGAATAAATAAATAAATCAATGATTTGTGACTCCCCCTAACAATATGCATATAAAGATACTAAAGATTATCATTTAAAGCATTTGCATATTTTAGGTAAAACAAATCCATGATGCAAGAATAAGTCCATGAGACAAAGATACAAACATCATGATGAATTTTACCACAATTCATGCTTGCAAATTTACATAATATGCAAATCAAATAGAATCACAACACAATGATTGTTATCATCAAAATCAACCAACAATGGTGGAAGCCATAAGGCTAACAATTTTCCCCTTTTTGTTGATGACAATCATTGAGTAAAATATTGCATATGAGAGTGAATATATCAACTAAGGATTTGTAGCTCCCCCTCACAATATGCATAAATAAAATGATACCAATAATATTTAAGCATGAACATATTGTAGGTATCAAATCCATAGATGATTTATATTCATTTCATCATGCATATTTTACCAATAATATGCATAACAAATAATATCAAATATTATATAAAAGATTATGCATATTTCTCCCCCATTGGCATTAACAAAAAGATACCAATTAGAGGCAACAAAGAAGAGACCAAAAGTTCAAGAAATAAGTCATTATCTCCCCCAAAAAGAATACATGGGTTTGAAAATGATTTTTCTTCTTTTCACATAAAGAAATACCAATTTAGAAGAAACAAAAAGATACCAATTGATGAAGATATCAATTAATATCAATTGTTGATTAACAAATGCAATAAGCAAGGATAATAACAAGAGTAAGATACTAATTTTATAATCTCAAAATATCCGAGCTCAAAGTATTTCTTCCCAAAAATCAATGCTTATTTTGAATTTTTTTTTTTTCCTGAAAATACACAATAAAGAATCAAGTTCAAAAGAATAAGGGAACAAGTTTAACTTAACTCAAAGTGATATTCATAATCAAAGAAAGTTAAACTTTTAACTTGATGGTTTAAACATGAGTGAATCATCAAAAGACATCAAGAAATCATAAAGACATTGAATTTATTTATGTCAATTGGTTCAAGTTATGTTCAAACTTATACAAGAGAATATCAAAACGAGTCATCAAAAATATTATCTTCAACAATAAAACAAGATTTTTTTTTATTTTTTTTTTTTGGAATAAACAAGAGTTTAACAAAATGTCATTGTTCCCCAAGACAATGCTTAATTTTTAAAACAATTCTCCCTCTTATGCAATAAAAGATTTTCAAGAAGATTTAGCTTCAAAACTCAATCATTCATACATAACAAGAGATTAGGCAAATGTATATCATCAATAAACATCAATACATCATATTGAGAGATAAACGATACACTCATGACATTTGCTTCCAATCATCATGCTAAGACAAATGTATGTCAAATAAAAATCATTCAAATAGCATTTATAGCAAAAATCCAATAATAAACAAAGATATAGCTCCTAAATCATTGCATAGTTATTCTCTTCATCTTGCAATCAAAATTAGCAAGTTTTCAAGCATATGATTCATCAAATAGAATTATAAGAACATGACATTGAAGGAAGTATAAACAAGAATTCAAAAGAAATTCTTACAAATTACCAACCAAGGTTGATACCAATTGTTGAATTTCATTTCCTTCATCTTTGAAGAGTTGATGGTGGATTTCCTTGAATAATGATCTTCATCACTTCATGATTGAAATATTGAATGTCCTCCATCATCAATGATTTTTATGCACATCTACATCATCTCTTTGCCATACAAAGATAAGGTTCTTTTTTTATCTATGCACACAAACATTTCTCTTTCAAAGTGTCAATAAACATTAGGATAATCATCATGAATAAATATATGCTCAAAATGTCATAAAGAGAGATTTTGCAATGATAAATAAGCAATAATAAGCATAATTCATTACAAAAGAATGCAATATAGTTTAATGTCATTTTCGGACTCATGGTAGTTTATAGTCATTTTGGACTCAAGGAATCAAATACTATGTGAGATAGGATCATTCTTCTTAACCCAAACAGTTTTTACCTTTGGTTGCTCCATAGCAACCTTAGAATGCATAGATCTATACCAATGACTATCATAAGGTCCATAATCATATGGTCCTTCTATAGTCTCTCAAGAGGTGATAGCATTTAGGTCTAATATGTCCCTTTTTACCACAATGATGGCAAGTGGGAATAAATCTAGGAGAATGATCAATATGAATAGGTTCATGCACAATTTTCCTAGGTTTGTTCTTCAAGGCATATTTTTGACTTTTATTAACAAAGGTCTTGGTCTTAGGCTTAGGGCATTTGGGACGAATGTGTCCCTTACTACCACAATTGTGACAAGTAGGAATATAATTGGGTCTATCCTTGATAATAAAATGTAGCTCTTTTGGTTTTGAAATATGAGCTATTTTAGAAATACCATTTTCCTTTTTCAAAGAGTCTCTTTCTTTTATCAAAGAAAATTTTTCATTTGTCAAATAAACATTTTTATTTTCACAAATTTTCAATTTTGTTTAAGACTCTTGATTTCATTTTTCAAAATAGTATTTTCATTTTTCAAATCCTCAAAAATTCATTTGATGAAATTGATGTAGAGAGAATGTTTCTCAAATTCTTAATTTCTTTAACTAAAGTTAAATTTAGCATTTGAAGAGACATTTTCTCTTTTGAAATGGATGACAAGTCATTCTTCAAAAGTTTGTGAGATTTGTTCAAAGCACTATTTTTCTTGTAAAGTTCTTCACATAATTTTTGAAGTTGCTCATAAGACAATTCATCATCAAAATCTTCATCATCAAAATCATTCACACATCTAGGAGAAGTAGATTCATCAAAATCATAAATATATTCACCAAGACAAATATCATTTTCAAAATCCATTCTCTCAAATATCAAATAATCAAGTTTGCACAAATCTTTAGCTCAAAAAGATAATTAAATGAAGAGCACCTGCTCTGATACCAATTGTTGTCCCAAATATATAACCCTAGAGGGGGAGGTGAATAGGGTTTATGGAAAACTTTAACAAATATTACCAAGTAAAATTAATGTTCAATTACTTAGCATTGGAAGCAAATATATAAACAATTAATTGAAATGAGAGTAAGGGATAGAGAGATCAAAGACAAGTTTTAATGTGGTTCGGCGCGCCTACGTCCACGCCTTAAGCACTCAGCCCAAGGATTCCTCAATCCACTAAGGATTAGCTCCTTCAAGGTGGAGAAACCTTTACACAGTCTTCTTTATCCTAGGTGGAAGACTCTCACTTAAGCTCATAAAGAACTTGTACAATGGCTCACAAAGAACCCACTAGTGCTCACAAAGAACACTTCTTCAAGCTTCACAAAGACGTTTGGCCAATGCTCACAAAGAGCCTTTAATGGTGGCTCACAAAGAACACGCCTTCAATGCTCTCACTAAGAGCACTTACAAGATTTACAAATGGATCAGATTTGAATAGAACAAGAGAACCCCTCAATGAGTAGATGATTTACAAAATAACCTCTCACTATTATCTCTTAAATGGATGAACTAATTTTGGCTTTAAGAGAGAATGATGATTTTGACTAAATCACATAAGAATGATGTAAAACTATGTTGGAATATGATTGAGTGTGATCATTAGTTAATTCAAGACTCATAAAATGAGTATAAATAGGCTCCTCAAAGAATATAGCTTTAGGCACAAAAATAGAGCCATTTTGTATTTTGCAGAAGCCTTAGTCGACTAGACAAAGGGGATTAGTCGACTAGCCACTTAAAATTTTAAAGCAAATAAGTTCTCGGGCTCGGTTAGTCGACTAGACAACATTGGTTAGTCGACTAGCTAAGTTAAAATCAGTTTATAAAAATTTCCGGGCACGGTTAGTCGACTAGACTAAAGTGATTAGTCGACTAGCTCTTCTGCATTTCCAAACATGGCTACTGGGATGTCTTTAGTCGACTAGACACAAGTGCTTAGTCGACTAATCGACTCATTAGTCGACTACTCAAGGTGATTAGTCGACTAGACTTAGAATTTCCAAACTTCTAGCTTCTGGACTATAATTAGTCGACTAGACTAATATGCTTAGTCAACTAGGCATACTTTTAAGCTAAAAACTTGAAATTCTTAAGTCTATTTCAACCCAAATCATCTAAAGTAGTTAACTAAACATTCAAAAGCATTTTTGACTTAGTTCAAAATGTTTTCCAAAAGATAAAAATGCCAAAGCAATAAGTGTAAAACATTTTGACTTTTGAGTCCAAATAGCCCACTATGAGTTTGAATCAATTTTTGACCAAAATGTGATTTTCCAAAGTTAAAACCTATGGTCTTTTATAGTCATGGTCAATTGAGCCATAATGAGTTCAATTCCTAATGAGAGATTTACAAGTAAAGTCCTAAACTCACACAAGAAAGAACTCGAGATCTTCAAAAAGAATCTTCAACATTTGATCTTTTAAGTCTTGTGCTTGGCTTCATCAATGGATTGCATCAATGCAATGGCTCTCTTCATGGTCCTTAGTGAATATATAACATATTCATATTCACATAAGGTACGATGTAGTGCATGAGCTTCATGATAGTTGAGCCTTCATTAATTGACAACTTGAATCCTGTTCTTATAAGCATATATATATACTATAATGGATATATATAAGAACTATAGGATAATGTCAATTAACTAACAAGGTTAGTCAAATAGTCACTCAATAATGTTAATAACAAAGTATTCATATGCAACATTGAATACATATAGAACAATGTTTGTTATCATCAAACATTGAGCACAATTTGCATATAGAATAAATAAATAAACCAATGATTTGTGGCTCCCCCTAACAATATGCATATAAAGATACTAAAGATTAACATTAAAGTATTTGCATATTTTAGGTAAAACAAATCCATGATGCAAGAATAAGTCCATGAGACAAAGATACAAACATCATGATGAATTTTACCACAATGCATGCTTGCAAATTTACACAATATGCAAATCAAATAGAATCACAACACAATGATTGTTATAATCAAAATCAACCAACAATGGTGGAAACCATAAGGCTAACAGTATCTTACTAGTTTCCTAATAACTTCAAAGTCCATGTAATTCAAACTAACATAAGACTCATCGTATTGTAAGGAACTAAATTCATGAAAAACATTATCTAAAGGCTTATATTTCAACTTTCCAACCTCATTTAGAACTCTATTTTAGAGAGACTTTGTTTTGTAAAACAATTCTTTTTGAAAAGTATTTGATTAAAAATATAATTCTTTCTAAAAAAATTTTATTCTGAAAAGAACTCTCTTTCAAGATTTTGATTTTGAAAATAATTTATTTTAATAAAAACATAAATTTATTTTGAAAATAAGTCTCTCAAGACTAGAATCCTAATTGAATTAAAAGATTTAGTATAATTGTAATTCTTACAATAAAATAGTACTACGGAGGTAAGAAACCTCTCCTAACTTAGGTTTCTCTAAACTACACTTAACCTAATTATATCTAGAGGCTAAATTTAATCTAAACTAGGGTTAACATGAACTTAAGCATGCTTCTAAGTTAATATACAATTCTGGACAGCAACTAAAACATATAAAAAATGCTTGAAATCAATGCAAAATCATGCTAAAAATAAGATAATCTACACAAATGATTTCTAAGGGACTTAGATGCAATTTCTACGTTAAAAACCTTAAAAAATCATTCAAAATATGAGTTAAAAGGATATTTAATATTCTGGAAAGAATGTTAAACATACTTTAACCCATCTTTTAAATGACCTAAATATGCTAAGAAACATGAAAGATGCTAGCTAACTAATGCAATCCTATATGTCAATATGCAAAAACAATATTAATATGCAAACTAACTAACATACTTATATTAAGAAGCTAAAATCAACATTCAATGATGAATAAACATAAAGGAAGAATCTTATAGTGTGCAATTGCTCCCTCGTCCACAATTTTGTATCAAACAATTAATTACAATGAATAAACACAACGAAAGAGACTTACAGTGTGCAATTGCTCCCTCATCCACAATTTTGTATTAAACAATGCATTCAATCATCTCAAATGAATTACATCCTAATTATTCTTCTACTTCAAATTAAACAAGCTTTCTAATCAAAAGAAAATAAGAAAGAAGAAGAATACTAGAAAAACTAGAAAACATCAAAAGCTAAACCCTAGCATGTTTCTAATAAGAAAATAAAAGACAAGAGGAAAGAAGACTTACCTATTGAGGACTTGAACTTGCTGGAGTTCCTCACTTGCTTCTTCTTTCAAAGCTTTCGAAAAATTCTCTAAAAGATTGAATGCCTAAAACCCTAAGCTAAGGTCCCTATTTATAGAAAATTAGCTCGAGAATGGATGGTCAAGATTATATGTGACCAAGATGGTCCTAGGGTTGTCCTTGAGTCTCCTTAATTCTTAGATAATCAGATTAGATCAAAAAAAGTTGAAAAAAAAAAATTGATAAAAGTCCTCAAAATCAAAACAACTCGAAGTTTATCAAAAAACCTAGAAAGAGGATGGATGACAATCCAAGGCTTGGACGACCAACCATCCACTATGGATGGCTAACCGTCTACCCCTCGGACGGTCACCAGAGACCACTCTCCAAAATTCTCAGATTTGAAGGAATTCGAGGTATTTTTGGGACTCTTTGACTTGTTTTTGACATATCCTCTTTGTTTCAAGTTCAAATCCAATGATTCAAAAGCCGAAATGACCAGGACTCGGTCCTCTATGTTTCTATAATGATTTGGGTTTAAAAATATTGGCCAAAGTCAAGGTTTTAATTAAACCAAGCCGGTTTAGCCGTTATGAACCACTTTAACTCAAATTAGTGTTTGAAAATTGACTAACCGTTTGATCATGAAACGAAATGTCACTTCTTAAAACATGTTTTGAAAATCATTTATTAAAATCATTTAAGGTTTTGAAAATCATTTATTTTGAAAAAAGGGTTGAATCCTGTTCAATTTAGGTCAAAACCTTAAAGATAGTCAATTGACTATCAGGGACCACCATGAGCCAAAATACTCTCGAATCAAGCCAACGCTTGATTAAATCTTCTATTTACACTCTAAACATCCATACAAATCAAATGAAATAAACAGGGATGAATTTGGAGCTCAAATGGAAATTATGTGAGAAAAAAATGACAATTCTACCTTTTAAGTCATAAATGTTCTCATTACCCGTCGAACTTCGATCAAAATGACATGAAATTTTTTGTAGACATCCCTAGACTCTTTTATAATTAAATGAAAAAGAATTACTTGATTCTGAGTTTAAAAAACTACATAAAATAATAGCCTCTATCTACTTAAAGAAAATGGTGTTTTAGAGAACTAGGGTTTTGAGACCTCTTTCTCCAAGGATAATCGGTTATTCTCAACCAATTGGGAAATATAATGATGACTTATGTTACACAAGTAAAAAATAGAGTGTTTACAAAATCCCCTCGTTAGTGTTTATGGCTTCACCAGTAAATGCCAATGAAACAAAATGACATCCCATTTTTATCATCTTGACAAGTGTAGGATAATCAATACTACCACTAGGAATTTTAGAATTCAAACCATGCACCAAGCTCCTTGGTGAACCTAAGATGGTCTTTGTTGTCCCAAATATATAACCCTAAAGGGGGGTGAATAGGGTTTATGGCAAACTTTGATTAAATTTTACCAAATAAAATTATGATTCAACAGCAGAAGCACAAATATATAAACAATTAATTGAAATGAGAAAGAGAGAGAAATCAAACATAGCAATTTAACGTGGTTCGGACTCCGCCTACATCCACGCCTTAAGCACTCAACCCAAGGATTCCTCAATCCACTAAGGATCACTCCTTCAAGGTGGAGAAACCTTTACACAGCCTTCTTTCGAGGGTGGAAGACTATCACCAAAGCTCACAAAGAACTTTCAGAAGTGCTCACAAAGAACACACAATAGTGCTCACAAAGAACGCTCACAAAGAACACTCACAAGTGCTCACAAAGAACACTCCTTCAATCTCACAATAATGCTTACAATAGTGCACACAATAGTGCTTACTAAAAATGCTTAGCCGATACTCACAAAGAGCAACTCTCCAATGCTCACTAAAAGCACTTCTTCAATCTCACAAGATATACAAAGATTGTTTGAGTACAAATAATAACTCCTCAAGAGTTAATGAAATACAAATTTAAGCTCTCACTAATATCTCTCAAAGATAAAAACTGATTTGGCTCAAGTGAGAATGATGATTTTGACTAAATCATAAAAGATTGATGATTAAACAAGTTGGTATAGATTTGAATATATTCAGCTGCTTGTTTAAGACTCATACAATGAGTATTTATAAGCTCATCAAAGAATATGGCTGTTAGGTACACAAATAGGGCCGTTTGGGTTTGTCAAAACTAGCCGTTATAAGATATAGGGCACTCTTAGTCGACTTGACAAAAGTGGTTAGTCGACTAGGTTTGTTTAAACTAGCTTTATTTGAAATCTGGGCACGGTTAATCGACTAGGCAAGAGGTGTTAGTCACTAGCAAGGCATTTAGTCAACTAGAACATGCTATTAGTCGACTACCTTTATATTTTCATAATAGTTGCTTACTACCACTACTTTAGTCGACTGGGCACTATGACTTAGTCGACTAGGCAATGTACAAGACCAATTTTTATGAAAACTAACTAGTCTTTTGAGTTCATAAAAGGCCACTTTGATTTCTACTTAGTTTTGACTTAAAATATGATTTTCCAAATGAGTCCAAAACTAAGGTCATAAGGTTATGGTCTTTTGAGCCAAATTAAGTTCAATCCTAATGAGAGATTTACAAATAAAGCCTAATCACTCACACAAGATTAAAACAAAGTCTTCATGCTTGAGTTCTCCAAATCTTGTGCTTGGCTTTTATCTTTGTGCTTCAATGATGGAGTACATAGCTCTCTTCAATGATTCTAGTGAATATGCAATATTCACATTCAATTTTCTAAGAGCTTAAGCTTTGACCTTTATTGATGGTTTGACTCCATGAATCCTATTGTTCACATGATATATACTAGATAGCAAATATAGGAACCACAGGATTTATTTCACCACTGTCAAATAATCAATGAAAATATCTATTTGATAATGACATGATATTTAATTAATCATAGAATAGAGTTCAAATATCCATAGCATAAGTATGACATTCAATAAAATATTCAATTGATAATGTCAAGAGGTTCAACCCAGAACATATGCACTATATGAAATATTCATAGTACAATGTTTGTTATCATCAAAATCTTTCAACAAATGTGGGTAATTCATTTATTAATTTTGGATTGAAGCCACAAAGCTAACAGTCTTCTCATATCATATTCCAGTTAAGCCACTGGTGAACCTAACATGATACAATGCATCTCATCTGCATGTCAAACATTTGCAAAATAAGGTCAAACACTTATCATAAGCCAGTCAAGCAACTAGTGATCCCACTATGATCTTCTCATATCATACGTAAGTCAAGCTACTCTTGAACCCATATGATACGAGGCATCTCATTTGCACGCCAAATAATTGGAGAACTCGATGCAAGCCAAAGTAAACACTTATCATGAGACAATCAAGCCACTGGTAATCTCATTATGATCTTCTCATATCATATACCAGTTAAGCCACTAGTGAACCCATATGATACAAGGCATCTTGTCTGCACACCAACTAATGAACCCATATGGCCTGAGGTATTCATCCTCAAAAACTCTACACATGATTTCCATGCAATCTTTGCATTAACACTTCGATCGAGCTTCGCTCTCCATATAATCAATATTTCAAAAAATTTCGAGTGAACTCGATTCGCTACACAACCATAAAGTCATATAAAGAATCATTTCCCATTACTCAATACTCATAATCATGAACTCAATTCCAATGTCACTTTTTCAAGTCATCAATCAAAGGCAAAAAAAAAAAAAACCCTTCAAGCTACTTTACCACTTTAGCCAAGGGGTTAATGCACACATGTGCAAGATCAATGCAATCATTTCAAAGATATTTATACCAAACATCACATTTTGACAAATTTTGATCAAACGAATCAACTTTGGATCGAATCAGGATAAAAAAAAAGTCAAAAAACGTTCAAAACAAGGCAAACCAGGGAAAGGGAACCCCAATGGCCGTCCTAGATGGGACGGCTACCTCCCTAGGTTTTTAAGATCCTCTTTCCTTCATTTTCTTTCTCATTTGCTCTTTTTTTTTTTTCTTTTTTTTTGTTTTTTCCAAATTTGAGAGTTTCTATCTTTAGAAATTTCCAAACTTTCTCGAACTTGATTTCTTCCAAAATTGTTGGTTCCCAACATCTATTTGTGTTACTCTAAACACACAAACATCATCACATCAAGGGATTTCAACCTTTGTTGGCTACACTTGGGATTTAACTTAAGCTTTCCCAACTTTCACGACTTTGCATCAACTATCATCAACATGGCTTATCCTAGGTACCCACTATCAAAGTATCCTTAATATGAAACCAAAAATAAGTATAAAGCTCCAAGGAATGATTCCATATCCTCCATGGTGCTATTGGAGCCTCAAAATCACTTGTCATATATCCATTCCCAACAAGAGGTTAGTAGAATTTGCATGGTTTTTCCTTTTCAAATTGTGCTAAATTGTTTTGATTGGTTGCATTGGTAGGTTGCTTAACCCTCCCTCTCCATAGGGGTGAATTTGGAATGCTTGTGTAGCCATCTTCACTTGTTTCACAAGCTTGAAAGTGGTGCACACCAAGTGTTCGACAAAATTCTCAAGAGAACTTCGCTTCGGATTTACATATCTTTTTCAATATATCATCATGCTAATGATATTTCCAAGTGATTGTAAGGGTTTAGCCATACCCAAATCAATCATTGAGTCACTCTTTGAACATATGTCCACTAGGTGTTCGATAAAAGTCCTAATAATACTAGTTTGGTTCTTCAAACCAAACTTATCCTAACATCATCCTAATGATATCCATATGTTTTGAGATGATTTAAACATGTTTCAATTGATTTCCAAAACACACTTTAATCATGTAGACGCCAGGTGCATTGACAAAATCTCTAACAGAGTATAATATCGTGATTTAGTGTCTATACAATAACTGCTTCTAATGAGAAAGTCAAATATGCACTCAAGTAGTATCAGATGTGAATTTCTACTATCCTTATGACATATGAAGGATCATATTGCACGTGGTTATTCTTTATTCGTCATACAAAAATCATTCATGTGTTAAACCGTTTCTATAACATTCTCTTCAAAACTACCATGGTGTTAATTTTTCAAATCCTCATCACCATGTGTCAAATGTACTCATAAATTCATCGCATATTTGAAATTGTTCAAAAAGGTTGAGTAGAAAATCACTTCCAATGCTAATTATCACACTTGTTTGACTATGCTTGTCACACTGACTTGACCATATTATCTCTTGTCTTGCAACCAAACTTCAACATCGGCACGCAATCTTCTGTGAGTGGGATTGTACAATTGTGGTACCAAATGGAAAAGCTTCAACCCATTACCAAAGATTTTATCCGAAAAGTGGGTTTTTGAGAACTTTTGGACTCTCTTTGGCAAGAGCCCATGGACAGGCAGGCTTTAATGGCTTTTTCTGAGCTTTGGTGAGACACCACCAATACTTTCCAATTTGAATTCGGGGAAATGATTCTTACTCCCTTGGACTTCACCATGATCATCTGCACGCAATCTTCTGGCTATAGAGGTTCATTTCTACAAAAATGCAGTGTGGTGAAATTGGATATTCATTACCTTTCATTATAGGGTGGAGGGTCCTACTTATGAGCCCAAGTGCATCGTGTATTTGCTATACTTAGTGTCTTGCACCTTCTTTGGGGGCACTAAGGATTCAGCGTACCTTGGCTTTTTGGGAAGCATGGAGTGCATGAGCGATATCAAGAGCTTTGATTAGGGATGGGCAGCCCTAGCCACGATATACAGAAGTATGTGTAACAAATCTCACGGAGAGAGTAAAGATTTTGGCGGAATGGCCTTCGTCTGGGAGATATACGATTTCCATATGTCTATTGATAATTCATACCTTATTTGGAAATACTGAACTCTCATCACTCTTCCAAGTATGAGTCTATGAGCATCTAGGCCTTATGTCCAGGAGGAGGATCATGTCTGGCCTGGTTTTTAAGAGTACGCGCCTAGTCACCGAAGTGGAAACGGGTCTAATTGACATGATTATGCTCATGCTAGGGCATTTTTAGCTCGATTGACAGTAAACTCGACATGTATTCTCTTATTATACCATAGATTGTCTCTTGATTACACGAATTCTAATATTTAGAAGTCTATACAGATCAAATGGGATTCTTGGGTGGTGTGGAGGGACACTTGGCAATAGCATGCCCTTGGAAGTAGTCGTTTGTCTTACCCGAAATCTGATACAACTCTATAATGTCGATGATAAAATCTGTTTTGCTTACAAAATAACCCCTTTTATCATACGATTCTAAATACCCTCCAGCCCACTAGCGGTATAGTACGGGTCCCCCCCATTTCACAACAAGGAAGAATTTTAATTAGGATACAGATATGCCCCTAATAATTTCATCTTCCTAGTTCGAACCTTTACTATTTGTCACTTATCGGTGTGCTCAATTAATTCCCAAGCGTAGGAATTCAAATATCGCCAAGCATAATAAATACTGAGGGAGTCCTCAGGTCATCTCCACAGGGAGTGGAACTGGTCTAAATGATCCTTAGGTATTGATAATCAATTAATGTAAAATAAAGTGTAAAATCATGGGGGTTTGGTTGAGTGGTGATTGATTTGTAGAGAATTAACTAAATTAAGGTAATAAAAGTAAATGGTAGGATTCTAGGGTTTCCACTCATCCACAACCAAGCAACAAGCTTCTCTCATTAGAAATTCTTATCTTGGATCCATTGAAGAATGGTCTTTGATGGAGGATTTAACTTTAAAAGCATTCACAACAAAGAAAGATGGGAGAATGATAGTAAATGCTCACTTAGACATTTTATCAAACACTTAGAGTGCATATAAGGATCAAGCACAACATGTGCCAAGCATAGCTTGTCTACAAGTGGTCAAGAAGATGCCAAACTAAATGTCAAGAGGAGGTAGTGAGTATTTCCTATCATACAACTTCCATTTAAGCACAAAAAGATGAGAGAGTGTTGTTACCTTGGTTGGTGATGTGTTTCCACCTTCAAACCCTACCTTGGAGGCTTAGAACTCCATTACAACTAGTAAACAAGAAGTTAATGCAAGAACAATGAAGATAAATGCTAGTAGATTACTTGTGAATGAAAATACAAAGCTTAACAAGCTACAAAATAAAGAACAACAAAGATTACAAAGCATAAATGAAAATAAGAATGCAAAACTAACCTAAACTAAGTTAATCCTAAGCTAAAACTAAGAGAACCCTAGAAAAACTAAGAGAACATGTAAGAACAAGGTTGGAGAGCTTTGTTTCAGCTGAGAAAAGTCTTTAAAAACCCATCCATTAGGGCTACAAACATGGGGACCAAAGGACAAGAGTATCCTTGCAAGAAGGGTGATTTACAATTAGCCCGGGTGAAATCCTGATAAAGGGTACAGGTACCCCCAATATGGGTACAGGTACCTTTACTCTCTGCCAAATGGGTACTGGTACCCCCTAGATGGGTACCTAGAAGGGTACCGGTACCTACTCTGCTGAAATGCCAAATTTGCTTCAGAAATGTTATAGAACCTCCTCGCTTTAGCCTCACTTCATCCTAATGTCCATGCAAACTTTGAAAATCATGCGAGAAGTGCTTAGGTCATCCTTGAACTGAATTGGGACTAAGAATCTCTTGAGAGAAGCTTTGAAGGGGATCACTCCAAGTACGCACACCAAATGAGCATGAGAACGCGCTTACTAGCCTCATTCGCCAAGTGATAACCCTTGAACTCAATCAAACACCTCCAAAAGATGGAAATAGCTTCATAAAACCTGTAAGAGCTCAAAACTAAAGAAAGAGTCAAACGCACCAGTTTACAGGTAATATGGCTCAAGTATAAGCAGAAATGAAGGGAATAAAGCGATAAAAGTATGCTAAATTATGGTGCAATCATTCACCTTCGCTTTACCTTATTCTACACAACAACTACCCTACTAGCTTCAATTTCCATAATGCCTTCCTCGCTCAAACACCATCGAAAATAATAAAGTTGTAAAGTTCGTTTGCATAAAGTCTCCATTGCCATAACACCTTAGATGAATGTTAGATGCCTTGTCTTACGAAAACTAATATAAGATACTATGCTGGTTGGCTTTAGTGCAAGTGGGAGATTGTTAGAGGTATGCCCTAAAACCAATCCTAAAGGGCATATCAATTTCATATTAATTCATTTGAAGGTACAACTTGTATATATTTAAATATATAGTTCTACTATTTACCCACACCTAGGGTACGTCATGATACGTTGCTAGACGTCACTCATGACTAGTGAAGGCCAAATGGTAAGTGTTATCATTGAGGGCAAAATTGGAATTGTTCCAATTGAACCATAAATAGAAAGTTTCTATTTTTGAGACATGAGATGTCCCGGTCCACTACTAGGTTGGGTGAACCCAATGGGCCACACACAATAAGGGTGCAAGAGAATCTCTTGAATTTGAGAAAAGGGAATATTCATATTTATTACTAATTTGATCCTTGTTATTAGTTATTAATAAGTATGGGGTCAAATTGCAAATAAAAGGGAATTTTTCTATAAAAGGAGATGGTAGGTCAAGCTGGCACTAAGCAACCTAGGCATCACATTAGAGGAGGCAATTAGAAGAGGAAAACCCTAGGTGGCCGAAATCCATAGTGCTTTTTCACTCTCTAGCAGTCCTCTCTCCTTCTCTCTCCAAGCTTGCATTAATCAAGTGTTGATCAAGTGCAAGGATTCTTGAGGTCTTGTTCCCGTGTGGATACCGTTGGAGGCTTCATATTTTTGGAGCTCGGATTTGATTGGAGTTTCGCAAAGGCAATCATCAAGTAAGTATGATTTAAATAGTTTATTTCATGTTCTTGTATATGTATTCATGGTTCGATGTTTGATTTTGGTCCTTTGTATGGTTGTGATTGTGAATCATATTTTATAAAAAGTTTTATACGTTGTTTCCTTCCGCTGCGATTCTTTGATCACAACCTTTCAGATGATGAGATTTTTTCAAACATTGTATAGACACCCCATTTTTTACTTTTGGAACATAAATCATTATTACATTACCCAATTGATTGAGAATAGCCAATTATCCTGGGAGAAATAGGCCTCAAAACCATAGTTCTCTAAAATACCATTTTTCTTAATTAGATAGAGGCTATTATTTTATGTAGGTTTTTGACTCATTTTCGAGTCATTTCTTTTGCATTTAGTTTTTAGAGAGTCTAAGAATATCCATGTCAAAGTTCATGTCATTCCTATCGAAGCTCGATAGGTAATAAAAACTTTTGTGACTTAAAAGGCATTTCTGTCTTTTTTCTCGCATAATTTTCGTTTGACCTCCAAATTCATTCAAGTTTATTTCATGTAATTTGCATGGATTTTTAAAGTGTATTTAGAAGATTTAATTGAGCAATGGCATGGTTTGAGACCAATTTGGCTCATGATTGTCAATTGACAGTTATTAGGGTTTAAACCAAAATTGATAGGGATTCGACTATTTTTCCAAATTACTATTTTCAAAACCTTAAAATTTTTCAAAATTATTTTCAAAACATGTTTTAAGAAGCGGCATTTCATTTCATATTCAATTGGTTAGTCAATTTTTCAAACCTTAATTTGAGCTTAGTGGCTCATAACGGCTAACCGGCTTGGTTTAACCTAACCCCTTAACCATGATTAATGGTTTTCAGCCTAAAAGCCTTCCAAAAATATAAAGGATCAAGCCCTAGTCATTTTGGTTTTTGAATTAATGAATTCGGACTTAAAATGAGGAAGATACATCGAAAATAGGTCGAAGAATCCCAAAAAAAAAAACCTCAAATTCCTTCACATCTAGGTATTTTGAGAATGAGTCTCTAATAACCGTCCAAGGGGTGGATCCAAGCCTTGGATGGACATCTTTTAATTCTCCAAATTTTTGGTGAAACTCCGAGAATTTGATTCCCTTTTAGACTTTGTTGCATTTTTATCCGATTTTCTTTAGATTTTTTTACCTAATCTGATTACTTTGGACCTTAGAAGACTCAACGTGAGCCCTAGGATCATTTTAATTACATTTGATCTTGACCGTCCATACTCAAGCCAATTTTCTACAAATTGGGACCTTAGTTGATGGTTTTAAAAGATGAATTTTTCTTAAGATTTTGATCATTCTTTCGAGAAAGAGTTTTTAAAGAGAAAGGAGTTCAATGAGAAACTCCAAGTCTTCAAAAGGTAAGTTTTCTTTTTCTTTTCTTTTATTTTGACTTTTATTTTTCTTTCTTCTTTTCATTCTTTTCTAGAAACATGATAGGTCTCATTCTTTTCTTTTATTTTCTAGAAGCATGATAGGGTTTTTAGATACATGTTTAGGTCTTTTAGTTTAGAAGCATATAGGAATTAGGGTTTTGTTATATATATGTTTATGTTGAGAATGTTATTTGATCAATATCGTGTTTGAGTTGTTTATTTGTGTTTAGTAACATGCTTAGGAGTTTTCTTTTAAGTATTATTGTTTGAATTATGAATTGTGGACGAGACAACAATTGCACCAATTAAGTCCCTTCCCTTGTGTAATTAGTTTATCAATACCATGATGTTAATACCTTGATATTAGCATGTTGATAGTATAATAGATAGTTACATTTAGATTTATAGTGTGTTTAAAGCGAGTTTGGAATTCTATCCATAATTTTAATTTGATTTTAAAACATGTTTTAAATTGATATATGGGTCGTTCTAACATAGAAACTTTATCTAGATTTACATAGGAACAATTATGATAGCATATTCATTATTTGTATACATTATTCATTGATTTTTAAGCATGATTTTATATGTTTTACTTGCTGTTCAGAATTGCATAGTAACTTAGAAGCATGTTTAGGATTCACATTAACCCTAGTTAGGATAAATTTAGCCTCTAGACACACTTAGGTTAAGTGTAGGTTAGAAATCCTAGGTTAGGACTCTTTTATTGTAAATAATTACAATCATACTAAAGCTTTCAATTCAATTAGGATTTTAGTCTTGAGAGACTTAGTTTCAAAACAAAATTTTGTTTTCCAACAAAGATTTATTGTCAAAATAAAATTCATTTTCAAATAAAGAGTCATATTTCAAATAGAATCTTTCGGGGATAAGAATTCTATTTCCAATCAAATTGTTTCAAAAAGAATTATTTTACAAAACAAAGTCCTTCTGGAATAGATTTCTAAATGAGTTTGGATTATCGAAAGATAAGTCTTGGTGATAATGTTTTGCATGAACATAGTTTCCTACAATAGGATGAGTCTTATGTTATTTCGAACTACGTGAACTTTGAAGCTTACTAGAAAATTAGTAAGATATGCTAATAGTGCTCAAGTCCGCCCTAGGATACTAAGTATCCTAGGATTTTTAGGATTTTGTTTGTTTCTTACTATTATTTGTTTTATTTAGTTAGGAGATATGTGTGGATAAGAAATTAAATAGCCCAAATAAATTAGGAGACCTTTAATTAAGATGAGATGGGTGCCTACGGGATGTTTCTTAGAACCTTCCTATGTCATAACCTTGCGCCCGAATTCATCTATGATTCGTTGACTATGTTTTTCCAAAATATGGAGTTGTTTTGTTTTTTAAATAAAATAAAACATTTTTAAGGTTTTCTTGTTCCTTAAAAATAAGGTGGCGACTCTTAGTCTTTTAAAAAACCCAATCAAAGTGATCCTCTGCAAATGAGATGGTTCACAAGGTGATGTAACAGGTAATTAATGTGGTGTATTTGGTTGAGGATTGGATATTTTTCAATAAGTTGGGGATCCAGTTTTAAGTTGTGGATTAGGGATCATGTGTTACAAAGGAGATTCAGTGTATTTATGGGAATTGGGGATTATAGCTTACTTTGGGGATTCTGTGCATTATTGGGAATTCTTCACAAAATTTGAAAAAAAAAAAGGAAAAAAAAAAGGTGTCTATTTTACCGTTAGAATAGTATTAGTGTAGTTATACTTTTTATCTAAAGGGATTGTTGTAAATAAAAAATTATTGGCATAAATATTTTTAGATCAATTCGTTAATATAATATTTGAATAACTTAAGTTTATTGCCGTAAAATGCCCTAAAGTTTATTAATTGTTTTATTGACAATAAACATGATAGAAAAACAATTCTACTCAACCTAACTTAATGAAGCCTTAAATTCCAGCTACTTGGGGTTGACTATTTGAATCTTTTTTTAGCATTCAACTTCATAAAGAGTTATATCACGGTTGAATCCCTAATAAACCACTACTACAAAAAATCCCTACGAAAACGGTTTTAAACCGTTTTCAAAACCTTTTGAACACGGTTCTGGAACCGTCCTTAAGGTGTGTGTTTTCATAAGGTAGTATCCCTTCGAACACGGTTTTGGACCGTTTTCATTTCTATGCATATGAACACGGTTTAAAACTGCTTTCAAATATGCCACGTACAAAAATGGTAAAAAATGGACCGGCCCGGCCGATCGGACTCCTAACCGGTCCGGGTTGATTATTGGACCGGATAAGGAAGTGAACCGCCTTGAACCGGTGTGAACCGGCTAGTCTGACCGATTGAACCGGTCAATTAATAATTCAATTTTTTTTTTTAATGAAAGTTGCAGTCCTTGAGGTTTGAACTCCTAACCTCTTTATGAGGATAGGAGCCTTTACCACTAGGCTATGCATTACTTGTTGTTATTATAATGCAGTTTATAAAATATAACCTTATTACATTCATGTACTTGTAAAAATCTCAAATATATTTAAAATAATATATATTTTATATTTAAAATAATATATATTTTATAATTAAGCGGTCTGACCGTTGACCAGGTGGTTGAACCAATGACCCGACCACTCGGCCTCTTGTCTGGATCGATGTCCGGTCCGATTCTGATAACTATGCTCTCAGTTTATAGTAACAATATATGATGCGTAAGGCCATAATTATCATACCCGACCATAATTATTAGACCCGACTAGCGCGGCAAAGGGTGTGGGTCACCAGTTGAATCATTTGGTTAACGATTGGACATTAAATTTTATAAATGTATTATATATATATAAAAACTAAGATACTTTAACTTTAATTTTCTTTTAAATACTTAACACCAACCAAAAATGTAATAGCATAATTAATTTTTTTAACACATGGTTCAGTGTTCGAACTATGAGAATAGCATTCACATTTTATATAAAATAATATTTTATAGTTTATGTGAGAAAACCGAAAGACCGTTTTCTTTGGTTTCTTTCTAAAACGGTTTCCAAAATCGTCTTAATAATATGCCCATCAAAGACGGTCACAAAATAACCGTTGTTAAATATTACTAAACTAAAACGGTTTTGAAAACCGTTTTCTTTGATCTTTTTCTAAAACGGTTTCCAAAACCGTTTTCTATTTACTGTCTTCTTTACATCTTTTTGTAGTAGTGAACATGTCCTTTTGGCCAAACTACATTTACATCACTCATACACTTTGAAGTCAGCCACAGTGGAAATTTTATTTGACCCCATAACTTTTTCAATTTTCATCTTTTCATAATTTTCTTTACTTTAATTGTTCCAATTCTTCAAAAAAAAAAAAAGTATAATTTAAACTCAAAAGAGTAATAAAAAATTTTCTAGTTTTTGAATAATTTCCAAATGATTTGTGTTTAATTAACTATATATAATGAGAAACTATACTTTTTTGCTACTAACTTACTATATATTGCTAGCATTATTTCTTATAATATGGATTGGTTGCATGAATCATTTCTGCCATTCTATTCTATTTCATGCAACACATATCATAAATTGTGTAGCAAAAGATAGCAAATTATTAATAATCGTGTCTATAATTGTTTGATTAAAGGTTTTATACTAGTTGTTTAATTACAAAAGAAGTTTTGATCTTCTAAATTCTTTTCCTTCTTGTACATGATATGAACTTGATTGATCATCCAAAATTTCTACCATCTATATTTCTTAAATGGGATGAGTACTCATCAAATGCTAATTTTCTTCAAACACACCATATATATGGGTCATGAATTACAATATTACTTGGCTTCATAATTTTTCTAAGAACTTATTTATAATTCTTGGGAAAATAGAAATGCCCAAAAAAAAATTGACCTCAAAGTATGTCCCAAATGATGTGGCAGGTGATTCAAACCTATTATTTTTAGAAAACTCTATCATTGGTAATACATAAAGGGATTGAATTCATTTGGGTTACTTTTTTGGGAGAAATTTTTTGTATATATAGCATTGCTCTAGTTTTAGCTAAAATAGTTACAATAATAGCTAAGGGCCTGTTTGCTTTTCCAAATGAATTCGTTGTAATTTATATAGTGCGAAAGGTACATATTTATATATCTTCTTGAAAGGGACCATTAAATAAAAAATAAGTTAGAATCATCACTATAGTTGGTGTTATAAGATCATATTTTTAAAAAGTCATGAAAGCCTCAGTCTTTAATATTTACTCTCATTTACGATTATTAGATATTGCCATCCTCTTGAGATTTTCCATTCACAAAGCTATATGGATTTGTTTTCAAAAAGTTATGTGCAAAAGAAAATGAAACAATTCAGTTCACATGAGACGACCAAACGTGTCCTAATTTTTATTTTCATTTTTATAACAGCTAAATTTATTTTACTAGATCTACTAAGCGGATTTTCTATCGATTTTTCTTTTCCCTCCCTTTGCTGAGGATAAAACTAATAAGAATGTTATAGAATGTTGAACTCATCCAAAACTCTAGTTTTATGATAACTAATGCAACGAAGCAAAAAAGTGGATTGATTTTAGATACTTTGAGCCTAATTATCACCTTTCTTTAGTTTTTACTTGTTCAACTCATTTTTTTGCTAGAGAAAAATAATGAAGAATCTAATATTGATATCTTTTTGTTGGTGGGCACACCAAAAGTGAAAGTAATAATCTTGTTCATCTATCAAAGAGAAATGATCACAAACCAACTTAAATTTCTAATTTGCCTTCTTGGCTAAGATGGTAAGTGAAACACTAAAATATCAGTGAAGTACATATCGCCACTCGATTGGTCAGCGAACAACAATTCAGAAGTTTAACTCTTTAATTAGTCAATAAATCAAGTTCAAGATTGGTGTGCATCTTAGAAATAAGATATGAGTCACCAAAAATAACGTAGGTCCGTGAAAAATGATACGTGTCAACACGTGGAATGCTATGAGAAGATAGGTCTTCTATTTGAATGTAAATTTGAACCATTGCCAAAAATGAGAAAATAAATTTTCTCTATTTGGCTAAAATCTCTAAAATCAAGGAATTCAAATTTAGGATGTGTCCCTGCCTTCTTGATAAATAGGAGGCTCTCATTCAGTAAAGGGACCTTCTTTTGGCTATTAAGTTGAAGTTCTGCCAAACCTTAAGGACTTAAGCTTTATGTGTTCTTCAAGATTGTACAAGATTGTAGAATACTTATCAAGCATGAGACACAAAGTGCAGAGTCTTCCACTTTTTAATACAAAGACATGAAGAAAGTTATGAAATCTCCATTGTTCTTCAAACAATTATAGATTTACGAGGACAACATTATAGTTTATTTGACATTAAGCTTCCAAAAGCCCTTTAATTAAACTTCTCCTTTTCTTCGCAAACCAAAATTATTGATAAACATTAAATCTCAATTAATAAAGAACAAGCTACTGTTGCCCTTGAGTCAAGATCAAGCAGGAGATCAAATTAGAGAATTTATTTTATTCTTTTATAAAGAATATACATAGAGAGTTTCCTAATATTTTTATAAATCAATACACATAGATAATTTATCCATTTTTCTCGTCTATTGATTTCATGACTCGAAATTTGTGCGTACACATGGATACCTTGATTTATCTTTTAAAATTAAGAGTGAGGTGAGATCCTACTTGCTAAGAACCCAAACTAAAAGTTCATATTGCATCTAATATTGCAATTGAAGGAAATCATCTTATCCCTAGTGAAGGAGCTAGACTTAGCTTGATGGGAACTCATAGTACAAGAGATTAATCGATTAGCTACATGTTATTATCATATTGAAAAAGAGTGATTCAAACATTATCTATTTACATAATTAAAGTCCAAAACCTACATAAATTGGCATGTTAGTGGGGTTGATGTGTAATGAATTCCACCAATAAACCTCCAAGTATACATAGCCTATATCCATAGATCATTTAAAAGAAGACATAGCATGATGAATTGTCATTACAATTTGAGATTGATTGATTTAGACTCAACAAGTTAACTATTGTTCATATTCCTTAAGGCATGTTTGGTACGTGGGAATGGGAATGAGAGAATGGAGATCCCATTACTATTTTGGGTATTCCTGTCTTCGAGTCACCAATTTTTAAAAAACTTTTTCTCGAGAATGAGATTTAAGTGGGAATGGAATACCAAAGCATAGGTTTTATTATTCACATTGCTTGAGAACCAATCCTTACCCCAACCCATCACCACCACTGCCACTACATATCCCCCTCTCCAGTCACTGCTACCGCTGCCGCCACCACCACCATTGCTAATACCACTAATCAACTGTTGTCACCGCCATGAGTCCACCATCACTACCACCATAATTACCATAACAAAAAGTATTTTTAGAAAAGGTTTGACAAAAACACATATATCAAATTTGATTTTATTCTTGCATCAACTAGATTAAACCAAACGCTAAAAAAGGAATGGAATTTGATCCTATATAATATTCCTACCTTGTCCAAACACTTGTATGGAAATGATGCCAATCATCTTATTCCCAGCAAGGAATCATTTTTTTTTAGGAATAAGATCGATGCCCATTCCCATCAAACCATTCTGGTGAACCAAACACACCCTAAGAGTTTTCTTATTTTCAACCACTAAACTTTTGATACAGTCTTCAATATTAATATACTTGACCCCTCCAATCCACCTACAATCGTACCGTACCACTAAGATTCCACCCATGACCCTATTACATGATACTTATTGCATTTATAATTTCATACATTATAATTAATTAGGGTTGTTGGGGGAGATATATAAAAACAAAATCTGCAAAAAAAAAAATAAATAAATAAATAAAAAAATAATCAATTTTAATTTTATTATTATTTAATAAGTTTGTTTTTCCTATAAATCTCTCTAACTTATGCAAAAGAACAAAATATAAGCATTTTTTTTCTTATCCAATAGTACGAATTAATTTATTTGAAAATTATGGAAAACAAATTTTTGAGTGCATTTTTATCAAACCCATATCAAATAATTTAAAATTTATGAATTAAAATTTTAATCCCTTAGTATTTAAAAAAAAAAAGAAAAAAAAAATTGAAGAGAATTTAAAGGGTTAAGCAGAGAGCAGAGAATCATCAGAGGTGTTAATAGATGAGAGTGGAGAGTAGACAAAGACTGACCCAAAGCCTTGAGCTACTAAACCCATATAGGGAAGAGAGGTCGTACTGGTGGGCATGACAGTGCAGTAGCTATAGCTGCAGCACTGCAGCAGAATGTCAAATTATTTAATAATGATTACACTATCATTCATTCTCGGTCCACGATCTTTACACGTGTCTCCATCTTGTCTTATCGATATGGACGCTTCTCTCCTCTACTACCTGCAACTGCAGCCGTCAGATCTGCTGCTTTGCTTTGGATAATGACATGTGAGGTGACGCTATTTTTGACGCCTTGTTTTCACCCAACTCCATCCTTCATAATTCTGCAACATTTGAGTAGCTCGAGAACTTTGCATGAAAAAGTTGTAATATGGGCCCACTCAATGTACTATACACACTGCCAGACGCATGAAATTTCCATGCAACCAACTTTTTTTTTTTCATTTTTCCCTCTTTACCCGCATGTTTGTGTTTCTTTATCTTCACTTTTGCTTCAAAAGTTTACTGTTTCCTTCTCTTTTTTTTATTTTTTTCACCTTTTTGCCCTTCCAAAATTAGCTTTAAAGAAAGTGTTTGCTTGCGCTTTTCTCAAATTGAGATGGAACTTTTGATTTTTTTTTTTGATTTTTTTCAAATCATTGAAATTTATTTCTATTCCAAACCTTCTAATATTAATAAACCAAATGAGTACGTATTAGATTAATAGTTCATCGACGATTATCTATCTAATATACATGGGCTCGAACAATCCATTTGTAATTAGTGTTATAAAATCCTTCTTTTTTTTTTTTTTTTTGTTAAATATTCCAAACAGGAACTTCTAGAGCTTGTTTTGGAATGTTGAAAGTTAAATCGGGATATAACTGTTATCTATAGCCTGATATCTAGTTTTGATCCACCTTAGAGTAACTACAATGGTTCGATCTACATACTTGGATCCAAATTAATTTTTTGGATTTGTTACATTGAAATGCATTTCCATTTGGATCTAAGTGCTGCAATAGTGACACTATTCATTTTTAAGCTCCTCTTTTTATCTATATCTTCTCTTAAACCAAACACAAGTTTCGATGCACTTTTACGATTATTGAAAAAAAATCAATCAATCCAAAATTGGATCACTTCAAAATTAGATTCAAATTTGGATCAAGTTTTGTATCTAATGCATTTTATATTCAATTTTGAATCCACCATTGGAGCATCATTTTTTTAATATATCTAGATGCCAAAAAAAAAAGGATTTGCATCCCCTTTGAATCCATCATTGGAGATAAAAATTGTGTTATTTATACCTAATTTTCTATACAAAGCAAAACAGATTTACAGAAAAAAAAAAAAAAGAAAGGGGTAACCCAATAGGCGTTTCTCATATTTTTCTATAAAAGAAGAAAAAAGAATTCACAAGATGTAATCATGACCATGCTTCTCTTTAATGAGCAGATGGGTTGCTCAAATAACTTATTTGTGTATGTGAAATAGGGTTCATAGAGTATGGTGTTGTACGGTATGCATTAAATTTAATACTCTTATCCATGGCATGTAGCAGCTGCAGCTAGATTTGAAAAATTAGTATTATATAGTATTGCAAGACGTGTTCCCAAATGGACCACATTTATAATATATAGCCATATATTGCCAATTTTTGTATAAATATGTATTATGTAATACATGGATTGTTCTCATTTGTTATAACATGAAGAAGAAATTGAAGAATAAAAATTAAAAAGAAAAATTAAAAACATAATGTGATATAACCACTATGGCCTGCATCACAAAGCCATAAATAAAAAAATTTAAAAAAAAAAATAAAAAACATAATGTGATATAAACACATTGCTTGGCACAAAAATAAAAAAATTAAAAAAAAATAGTAATACTTTACCGCTAGGTCACGATAACTGTGGTTTTTTATGGTTTGATTTGACATATTTAACATTAATGAAGAATGAATATGTAGTAATAAAAAGTTACCAAAAAAATTTAATAATGGGAGATGCATGTGTAAGGATATCCAAGAAGTATAAATTTTTATTTGACACCTAGGAATCGCACGGATATGTGAATCCAATTACAAATTTAATAATAGGAGGTGTCTGTGTTTTATTTGTGTGTTCTTTCCATTTATCCAAAAAAAAAATATATACAAATATATGGAAATTGAAAAATTCCATTGATATGAAACACCCCACTAATGAAAGTACTGTCTAATTAATTTGTTAATAAAGTTTTTTAGTGATTGTATCAATGACCTGAATTCAATTTCCACAACCATATATAGAGGATTGGGAGGGGTTTAATGGAAGGGAGAAGGCTAGCACTCGTTACGTAATTAAAAACTGGCTAGCTTTTAATGTATGGACTATAATATCAAAATCTAGTGAATCTTATGGCCAACAAACCTTGTAGTCGACCATTTTTCACAACATCATTCATCGCGTAGAATTATATATGTAGAGTACTCATCAAGAAAAAAAATATTTAAATGAAATTGTGAGATTAAAATGTTAAACAGAGTGGGAGAACTTTCTCACTCTTTGATTTTCTAATTTGGCATATGGATGTTCAAAATGTACTCAAAATGAAAATTTAGAGGACTTTATTGGTCCAAATAGTGGCCCATTTGGAGTTTTGAATTGATCGATCAAGCATCAAATCCTTGGACTTTGGTAAAAACCCCAAAGGAATAGTGGTCCATTTACTTCTATATAGGGGTTGTGTGTGAACCACATCAATTTCAATATGGATAATGTAAGATTTCTATTGACAATGAAGATTTAGCTAGATCGAATTTCCCTCTTTTCATCTACAACAAATATTTGATAAGAATTCTCGCATTCAAGGAATTTTGCAATTGAAAGAACTTAAGTTTGGACTAAATGTTAAGGTGTTTAATTTGATGGCGAAAGAGGGTCATGATATTAAATAATTTAATTGAGAATTACGAATTTTTTACATCAGAATAACGTTCATCTAAAAAGTCATCAAATTCTTCAATACAATTTCTTCTTCGCCTCCTTCGAAAAGAAACTTTAAAAGAAAAGAAAGAAACAGAAAAAGAGAAAGTTGAAAATTTAATATATATATATATATATATATATATATATATATATATATATATATATCAATTAATTTGGTTGAAAACAATAAAAAATAATTAAACTTTTTATTAAAAAAAAAAAAGAAAAATGAAAACTTGAAGAAACAAAACACTGAAAAAGTTAGGGAATGACATAGAGAGCACAATCTACAAGAGACAAAAGAAACAAAGAAAACAAGAGGAAACAGAACAAAAGGCCTCACTACTAATTCTAACAACGGATAATAAGGCGAGAATCTCGCGGGAGCCAACGGTATCATTCTGTTTAGGGTAGAGAATATTTGAATGAACAAAAAGCATATGAGATTTTAAATTATATATAATTAATAAATAATAAATGATAGTTTTTTTTTTTTTGTTTACTTATTTATTTTGGTTCGCACGTGTCATGAGAAGTGACATGTCGAGGGTTACGGTCAAAGACAATACTGTCAGTTAAGGGCAGATGTTGGACCCAATAGGATTAAGAGAGAGAGAGAGAAGCGCGAGGATCGAGCAAATGATTTTGCAATCCATTGCTTTATGATTGACGCCTCGCTGACCCCGACTGTCATGGTGGCAGCTTTGTCCTTTCACATCTACGGGCAGCACGGGCAAAGGAAGCGCTCTCTCTCTCTCTCTCCTCTCGTCTTCTGGGGATGAGAGAGAGAGTGTGATGGCGACCATACTTCCTGCCCCTTTGGGCAGTCATGTCTTTGTCTGCCCGGCATTCAAGGCGGGCTCTCAAGAGTTTCTCCGCCAGTAAATTGTCTCTTTTACCACTCCCTCCTCCCTCAATTATATAAGGACGTTAATTAATTAAATCTCCCCTAATTTGTTTTATGAATCTGACCCATGGAGCATCCGGTCACTTTGGACCTCTCTAAAAATAAGGCCCCCAATACCTTTCAAATAAGCTACAAACATCCTAAAGTTAGCCCAAAAACAAGGCCCAACATTTCTGTACCAAAGAAAAGTGATTGCAGAATATTTTGTTAAATCATTTCAAATGAAAGAAGGTTGATGGTATGGCCTCTTTTTTCTCTAGAAAATACTCCAACCTTCTTTTGTCAACAACTTTGGTAACAAAGGGCATCTCCTAATTTTCCTAAGAAATCAAATTAATATCACCAAACAATCCCTATCAAGTATTTATACAGTCATAGTTAGATAAAACATATATATATAGCATAAGAATCACTATTCTGTTTCCTTTTTGTTTTTTTATTTATTTTATCTTTTGTTTCCAAGTGCACGATAAAAGAAATGTTATATACTCATAAGTTCCTGACATAAGTATTTTATACCACTAGGTTAAGCTTAAGGGTCTTTTTAGCATAACAAATCAGAGCACCGCCCAGGGCATTTAGTCCATGTCGTTATTCCTGGATCCAGGGGGGAGTACGATCGATGGAATGTGATTTGATCAAAATTATGATTTTACAGATTCGGAATGAGAAACTGTCATCCGCTTGCTGGAACCCAGAGTCTTTACTTGATCCAGGATGCGTGATGTCATTTGTGAGAACCATTTGAATTGCAACACTACTTGATTCAAATGGTTCTCGCCCGTCGTTGAGTGACAAATGGGAAATTCATGGAAAGTTACAAGAGAATTTAGAAATCTCAAGAACCTCATGGTATAAATTTGGATCTCCCGGTATATATAAAACAGTAAACTTAGGGACTTTTGGATAATTTTTCCTTCAATTCCCATAGAACCTGCCCTATGAAATTAGAGTAAAGATCCGAAGGCCCAACCTCCAGCTTATAAGAAAAGAAGAGATACTATTGAGACTAGCTGTGCGTGGTGCCTTATTGCCTTTCCTAAAGATATTATTTGTACTTACATTTAAAGACTTCCTAGGCAAAGTATTTACAATTTCTCAAATGTTCTAGTTTTGCTAGATACAGGGAAAATCCCTAGCTATTACCCTGTCCATGATAATCTTAAAATCTTCCTATGTCTTAATTCTTCTTAACCCATGATATAAGGCCAGACCCAAACCATTTCTATATATGCCCATAAACTTCTATTTCGATTGGTATCTTTACAATCTTTAGAACAACCTTTATTTTTTATTTTTTTTTATTTTTTTTTTGTGCTTTGTGACAATTGCTTAGCAAATTCTTTTCTTTTTTTTTTTAAAATCAAATTGACATTAACATTTAAAAAATGAAAAATAATTAAGGCACCGTTTGAATTTGTTTTTTATAAGTACTTATTTGTTTTTTTAAAATTTTTCTAAGAAATTACATATTACAAATTTTAAAAAAAGCAAATAAGTACTTATAAAAAATAAATCCAAACGGTGCCTAAGCTTTCAAAAATTGCTAAAAAAAATAAAAAGAGTTCTCCTATTTTATAAAGCACCCTAATTTAACTTAGTTATTAGAGGGTCATAAAAGGAAAGTATAGGATGCCAAAGAGAGAGGTTTGATTTTAAGGCTTATTTTAAAAATAGATGGAGGTAATTTGGAGATTAATTATAAAACTCATAGGATTGTAACGATTTATTAACAATGAATTAGCAACACTTAGACTTGTTTAGTTATAAAGAAAAAATATATATATTTTTAAAAGTCTAATGAATCAAGTTCATTTCATTAGAAGAGTAAGACCAAATTTAATTAGAGATGGAGATGAACTATATAAAAAACTAATATTAACAAACCAATATGATTTAATCATGTCATTAGTTGGTGGAAGCAGAATCACCACTACAAAAAAGCCCGACAAAGATGGTTAAAAACTGTCCTCTAACATATTTGAGGACAGTTACGTAACTGTCCTCCCTAAGGCCGTCCTCTAAAGTTCAATGACAGTTTTACAACTGTCCCTAATTCCTACCATACGAGGACAGTTAAAAACTGTCCTAAATTCCTACCATATGAGGACCATTCAAAACTGTCCTCAAAACTTCAAATTTCAAGGACAGTTAAAAATTGTCCTTAAATCTTTAGTTTCAAGGACGGGTTATAACTGTCCTCATATCTTCACCTTTTGTCAACAGTTAAAAACCATCCTAAAAAAACCTGTGTTGAATTTTTTTAATAAATGCAATTTTCTAATTGAAATTTTTTTTTTAAATGCATTTTTCTAAATATAGCTTTGTATTTCCTGTACTACCATCAACATATATATTCGATCAGTCATCCATTACACACCAATTATTGACAATATTAAAAGAAAATTGCAATTAAAATAAGTATGTATATTCATTTACATAACACCAAACCCCACATACATATGTTCCCAAAATCACATATACAAGAGTGTGTTAAAGATATGAAATGTACTTCCAATTTCATAAACAATCCACAAGTTACAAAAATCTAGAAAAAAAAAAAAGTCTTTGGATCGCAATACAAGTCCTCGTGCAACCATCATTGTCTTCGAATGCAGTAGGAGCCTATATAAAAATAAAATATAATTTTGAGTTCAAATATCCAAATTAATTAAGTACCATAAAACAAATTGTCATTAATGCTATACCAGGCACATAAAAATGCATTATTTAATAAATATCCAAAATGGACACCTAATAGGCCAATTAAGGAAATGAAAATAGAAGACAACTATGATAAGTTGGTAAAACTATATGCCTATAAAACCTATAACTTGGAGCCACTTCCTACAAATATGCTTAATTATGAAACATAAGAAATAGATAATATTGAAGTCTTAATCGTTCAAGTTTTTTCTTGTACTAATATGAAACATGTGTTGGCTAGTGAATATCAATGAGAGGGCCGGGGCAATCGGTGGATTTTCCTTTCTCTTCTTGGTTACCTTAGGGTTTTTTTATATTTAAAAAAAAAAAAAAAAAAAAAAAAAAAAAAAAACCTCTATAGAAATTGCACAACATTCTTATGTGTTTGTTTTCATCTTCGAGACGAAAATCCGGCAGAGTACCCTCTGGATTTACAATATTCCCAAATTTTCTCCTATGAAAGAAAAAATTTATAACAATTCTATACAGAACATTCCCAAATTCCCAAATATAGTATTGACATATAATTATTAAATTCTATGCATTACATTCCAACAAAAATAAATCAAAGACAATTATTAACAATTCAAGTAAACCCAAATAGGTCTCCGTCCAACCTCTAATCCCCAATACTACAATATTTTTAGCGAACACAACCAATCAAAGAAAGGATTAACAAACATTTGATTGCCTATAAACATTTGAAAAGAAAAGACGACTTTTCTTTACTTCTTGTGACTTCTAGAGAATCATAACATAGCATTAGTTTCGCAAACCCATGAATTGAGGATAAAAATCATACAAACAAAGAAATCAAACCTTCACAGCCCATGAGTTTCAGTTAAAAATATAAAATCCAAAATCATACACAAAAAATCCCAAAAATTGCAAGAACATATCCGATATCAAGGTAGCTTATTGGAAGCAAAAACCCATGACACCTACAAAGACTAACCACAATGAGGCTCTTTCAAGCCTCTTTACTTCCTTCTTTGGTTATTGATCCCTAAATGAAAAATATAAGATCCAAACTCCTAATTTCCTTTCTTTTTTTCTTACCAACCAAATAGAAGCCATACACAAAATATTACCAACAAATACATAAAGATAAACAAACTCTTATTTTCCAAACAGGAAAATCTTCAAATAGTAACCATGGTGCCCTCCACAACATAAACCAGCAACTGCAAAGAGTTGAGTATTAATAGTACCACATAAATAAATTATATATATATAAGTCTCAATCCTAGAAAAATTTTTGATTCTCTAAAAAGCCCTTATTAATTTATATATTGACATAAATACCCTTAGTTTAATGTACTAGAAGACCACTCCCCTTCTCCTTCTCCTTCTTCCCCTTCTCCTTCTCCTTCATTGAACCTAAATATCATTAATTTGGTGAATCTTTGATGATCCATCAACTTCCACCCATCCTTTAACTCTTCTAATTATTCTCCTTCTCTTCAATTTCTTCCTTCAACATCTTACAAGTGGAAAAAAAATATTGATAAATATATTTCGTTCACTCTTTGTTGATATATATCAGTGTTTGATATTTGTATATTTAAATTCAAACAAATAAAATTAGAAACTAAATATTCTGAACCCAAACTGATTAAAGATAATAACCGCATTCAAGAGTCTAAAAAAAGTCCAAAATTGAAAGAATTGATAATCTTTTTATTCTTATTTTTTAGTTTCCATTTTTTTATTTTTTGGTTATCATTCAAGTATACAAAAAAAAATGTGATTGTCATAATATTGACAAAATATAATGAAAAATTCGAGTTACAATTCACCAAACTAAATATTCCACTTGGATTTTTATCAAATGCAATTATCTATTTATCAAATAATTTCGCATACATCATATATGCATGCTAACATTGTACTTCTATTTAGATATTTACTAAATGTATTTATTATTTATCAAATAATTTCACGTGCGATGCGTGTGGGCAGTAGCTAGTATATATAAAAGTGTGAATCTTGAAAAAAAAAATTGAATGACTAATATAACTTTATATAATTGTAACAATATACATATAGACATGGCCTTATGCAAATAATTCCACCAATCAAAACAGTAGGTTTTCTAGCTAAATTAAGATTAAGAAAATGTTATACATCCCAACACTTTGGTTCTAGCTTGTGCATGTTGACGTTGACTGTCACATTAAAGCACTTTAAAAAAGTATTTAAAAAAAAAAAAGCCCACATACGCAAAATGAAAAAATAATATAGTTTATAAAGTGATGGGATGCAATGCAGTACTCTTAAAATTATAAGACTATTTATTTTTAAATCAAAATTAATTTCTTAAAAAGTAGGCATTAGGGCCCCATAAAATTCCTTCAATTACACTAAAAGCCTTATTAATTTAATTTAATTTTTTCTTAAATAAGGTTACACTTTATTTGACTTCCTAAAAATATTTTCTCTTACAAAGAAATTAAATATGCCAGCAACGGATCGAAGTTATATATAAAAGTGGGTTTTTTTTATGAAATTTAAAAAATAAAAATAAAAATAAAAATAAAAAAAGGGGAGATTTAAGTAAGGATGTCAATGAGATGGGTTAAAATGATAACCCGCCCCGCCCCTATTGGGAAGGGTTTGGGAAATAGATTTGAAAACTATATAGGGTTTGGGAAAAAAATTAAAAACCTATAAGGTTTGAGACGGGAATGGGATATGACTTCTCCAACCCGCCCCATCCCGAATATCTATGTATATATAATTATACTAAAATATTTTCCATTTATTTACAATATTTAGTATTTTAAGATTTTTATCATTTCTATTCTTTTCACCAAGTTAGTGTGTATAAATATATATTTTAACTACAAATACTTATAATCCAAGATTGAAATCAAAATTTATTGAGATTATGGTTAGGATTCATTCCAAAATAAAATAAAATTGAAGTTTAAAAAATATTTTAATTATTTTCTCAAACTCGATGGGAAAACCCGTCCCGCCTCACATAATTCTTATCCCGGTCCATTCCATTTTGAGTGGGATTGGGATGAGTTGGAAAAATTATTTTTATTCACGGGACGAGATTAGAAAAACAAAAATTCATCCCACCCCACCGACATCCCTAAGTTTAAGGGTGGTTGTCATCATAATCTTTGAGGCAAAGGGTGATATTTGAAATTCGAAAAACATTAGAGGAGGTTTAGTCATTTGTCAGAAATCTCCAGTGATGCATCTGATTTATACACAAGAGTTTTTTATTTATTTTATTTTATCTTTCGCCGAAAGTCTGAATTGAATCATTCATTCATTATTACTCGCTTTTAATGCATATGGGTGATGTGACATTTCCGTGAAACCATTTTTATCATCATCAATCCACCATGCAATGCACGTGGGCCCCCACGAACCCATCCAAATGAGAAGCCCAATACTCATCAAGATGTCTTCTCACTCTTCTTTTTTCCTCTGTCACCTCACCTTAATACCAATCCCACTTGGCGTTTGGATTTGCTGGTGAGCAGCAGATTGCTCACCACCTGGTGAGCAACCGCTCGGATGGTGACACGCAGGCAATTTCAACGATCCAAGGGTCCAAGGGCAAAACGCACATGTTGGGTGTCGTTTTGAACCAAACGGTGAGCAACAGCAGCCCTTAACCCCGTTAACGTTACTGTGCAACACTAAAATTTTGCCAAAATTTGAGATTCAATTTTTTGTCAAATCCCGCTCAATCACTCACTCATATAAATTTCATCTCTCTCCTTACCCAAATTTATTCTCTTTCTCTCTCCTTCATCTCTAAATTTTTAGCTCAATCTCTAAATTTCTGGATCCATCTCTCTCCTTCATCTATAAATTTCTTGCTCATCTTCTCTCGTACCAAACAATAGATTGTTCTCACTCTTTCTCTCCTCACGAACAGAATAGCTTGTTCTAGCAAGTATGCCTATCTCTCTCTCTCCACCTAGATCCAAATATATATATATATACACACACTTTATGTATGTGTGTGTGTGTGTTCATGTATATATATGCATGTGGCTGTTGCTTTTGGTGTGATCGAAATGAAGTGAAACTGAACTGATTGAAGTGAAGTTAGTTGGGGTGTGTATGTGTTTGTTCATCTGTAAAGATGAGTACTAAATGTTTGTTAAAATGTCGCAACCAAATTGTAGGCAAGTAAGACACTCAAGATATTGTCTGCTGGAATTGAAGAACTTTGGGCAAAAGTTCAAGAGGACCATGGTGAACAATTGAAGAATGTGGAGACATTGTCTGCTGGAATTGAAGTTAAAATGTGGAGACGTTGTCTGCTGGAATTGAAGAACTTCGGGCTAAATTGGCATGGTGAGCTTCAAAGGTAGTTAAATTCAAGAGACATTTGAGAAGAGTTTCAAGGATGCTGGGCAAAAGTTCGAGTACCATGGCGAACAATTGATTGGGTTCTTGAAGAAGGCTCTTGGAGCACTCTGATTTGCTTGCTCTTTGTGCATGGAAATGTTATGCTTGTTGGTACTATATTGTGGATGGAAAGTTTATTTTTTGGTAGTCATCTAAACAGTTTTTGTCTATTTTTTTGGGACAATTGAAAATGTTAAATGTGTAACTAAATGGTGGGGAAAATGTGTATTGAGTGGGTATTTTGTGGTTGAACATTTTGTTGATATTTTGGAAATGATATATGTAGATGACTCTATTTGGATGTAAGCTATGTTACATGAATGGAAACTTTCTAGTTTATTTAAATATGTTTTCCTTTTAATCGTCTTTTTATTTGGATGCTGAGGCTTGGTAAGAAATGTTGCAATACATAGTTATTAAGTTGAATATAAGTTAAAATAGTCACAGTTCTTATGTACTTATGTGCTTTTCATACCCACCATATTACATGTGATTTTTGAATGACAATAGTTGACTATGCTAATATCATAGTCGACTAAGGTGCCGCAAAAGATACAATCTGCAGAGACAGCAATACCATAGTCGACTATGTCTATTATATAGTCAACTGTGTTAACTGTTTCCGCTAGACAAAAATTTTACCGCCCATTATAGTTGACTATATATAAATGATAGTTGACTATTAACGAGGCTCTATAAAAAACCCATTTACTCAAATCGCACATTTTCAAATTGACTTTTCTCATTTCTCACTTATAGTCTCCCATAGCCTCACGCAAGGTGACTCTCTCTCTAGATTTTCATCTTCTCCATCTAATACAACCCAACCCACTCCTCTTTACACCTCACGTTCCATATTTTGGCTTACCCACTGCTCTGCACTATTTAAACCCAAAAAATTTGGGGAAAATGTCTTCAAGCAACAAGGGTAAAGAGAAGAATAAAGTTGTGTATAATAGAAGCACTGAATCAATGATGGTTTGATGAGCAAAGAGAAGAAATTTGGGTCGTGAGTAGAGAGTGAAGAAATTTGGCTTGTGATGAGAGAGAAGAAATTTGGGTTGTAATGAGAGAAATTTGGGTCGTGAGGAGAGAGAAGAAATTTGGGTCAAGAGTAAAGAGAGTTAAGATGTCAGATTTTCTAGGAGGGAGGGGAGAGAAGTTGGCGGGAATCTCAAATTTTGGCTAAATTTTAGCTGCACAGCAACGTTAACGGGGTTAAGGGGCTGTTATTGCTCACCGTTTGGCTCAAAACGACGCTCAACATGTGCGTTTTGCACTTGGGCCCTTGGATTACTGAAATTGCCTCCGTGTCGCCATCACAGCGGCTGCTCACCAGGTGGTGAGCAAATTGCTGCTCACCAGCAAATCCGGACCCATCCCACTTGTCGTTGTGTGATATGCTGACAATGTTGCCATCTCTGTTCTTGTACTGTCACTGCATGTGTCGTTTTTCTATTGGATTGGATTGGATGTTGCTTTTTTTTTTTTTTTTTAAGGCCATGTATATATGGGCCTTCTTGGGGGTGCAACTTCGGCTTGTTGAATTTCAGCCCAACCCATCAATTAGGTGAGTTTTAGGGAGAAGGGGGCTTAAGCCTAGCTATTCATTAATATTTATTTGGGGATGTTTGGCAAACTAGGAAATCTCATCAATTGAGGATGAATCCTCTTTTTTTTTTTTGGGTATGGCCTTGTAAAAAAAAAAAGATATAAATATAGTTTTTTTTTTTTTTTTTTTAAAAACAACTGTAACCTAGTTTATTTAAAAACTTGATAGCGTGCTGGAATAGAACATACCTAGCCTGATTTAGGTTTTAAACTTTCAAACATGTACTTTGAGTCTATTTGATAAATATGAAAATCTAGTCAATTGAGGATGAATCTGACTGGTTTTTACTTCGGCATTGTTTGGTAAGTCATGTTTTCTGTAAATCAATTCAACCTTATATGAAAAATTAGGCATAAACATAGTTTTTGTTTTTTCAAACCAATTATAAGTTGATTTATGTAAAAATCAGATAGCGGTGAAAAATTGAACCTAGCCTATTTCAAAATATCCAAAGAGGCCCCCTTAAGATTGGGTCAGGCTTAATTTAAAGCTTTGGATAGTCATACCTATCCCAAACCCAATCTAGTTGCTATTTGCACCAACTCACTCAACATGTTCATATGGCAGATCTAAATTTCGTTTGAAATTTTTTTTTTTTTTTGTTATCTTGCTGCTGATAAGTATCCTAGGTGAGTTGATGCAAATTAAATAATTAATGCAAATAGCATTTTCCTTGCATTTATATAAGTAGAATGTTTGTGGTTCTAAAATCCCTCATCCCATGATCAAGATATGCACCTCCAATTCTAGCCACTTGCATTAAAATGTACACATTTTATTTCTTCAATGTCACTTAACATCGCTGTAAGATTTGGTTTTTCTACTATTTTCTTATGGTTGCATGGTGCTTTAATTCTCTATCCATTAACACCTTATTTTGTTTAACATGAATGATTTTAAGATGATTGATCAATTGAAATTTTTTAGAGGTATTAACAAAAGCAAAGTATTTAAGATGTTGAAAAAATCAATTATTTACCTAACCCTA
The DNA here is from genome assembly GCA_017140935.1 of Hamamelis virginiana. Lineage (NCBI taxonomy): Eukaryota > Viridiplantae > Streptophyta > Magnoliopsida > Saxifragales > Hamamelidaceae > Hamamelis > Hamamelis virginiana. The sequence goes on from JAESVK010000739.1 coordinate 1,506,769, forward strand.
TCAACCTAATTAACCTGACCTAAACCAACCAAACCCATCTTGGTTTGAACAACTTTTAGCCCAAGTTAGGGTTAGGTTGGCTGCATCTTCAATGTTCACCTTTGTACTTCCATAGACAATTTTCTAACTTTTTTTTTGGGTATATATCTATATGGATTCATTGATTACTAACAATATTAATTCGACCATTTAGGTTTGTTGTTTGATGATAGTATTGAAATAAACCCATTTGTTTACTGATACTTGTGTTTATTTGATTTTTTTCTTGTAAGTTCTCAAAGAACAATATCTTTTGAATCCTATAACGATTTTTTTTTTTTTTTTTTTTTAAAAAAAACAGGATATCTTAGGCCCATTGGCTGGTAAAGGTTAAGCCCAAATTAGTCCCTTAAGACGGTGAAATCA
>JAESVK010000739.1:1507715-1523897 GCA_017140935.1 Hamamelis virginiana
GGCTCGTGTGGACTTCATTGGAGGCTTTAATATTTTTGGAGCTCGAGGTTTCGCGAGGATTCACGGCAAGGATTGGAGGATAGCATCTACAAAGGAACACAAGTAAGCTTTAATTAATGTTTGATTAATTGTTTTGATTCGCTTTTATAGTTTGAGTTCGATTCTTGGATGAATATCAATAGGAAATTTTTATTGTTTACATTCCGCTGCGTTCCCATGGCGTATTCTTTCAGTTGTACCCTGAAGGCAACGTGCTATAAACTACTACATCGGATTTTCTTCGTAATGGCGTAATCTTCTTAGAAAAACAACCTAGTTCGTGCCTTAACCCATCCTGCTTTACTTTGTATTTAATTTTTTGAGGTAATCTTGTTTGTATTTTCCAACAATTTTAAGATGATTAGCAATGGAAGGGACTAGTGCCACCACTAATGCTCCTAACACCGGCGACCTCAATAAGCCTATGAGAAAAACTTTAAAAGATGGGCTAGTAAAGTTTTGTTTTATTTGAAGCTTATGAAGGTTGCATGGATTCTTACTTCTAAGAATACTAAAAAAGTAGCAACTGAAAACATAAGTGATGAGAAAAGAAAAAAAAAGCATAAAAATCTTGTTGAAAAATGGGAGAATGATAGGAAAGATTGTAAGAATTATTTATTAAACTGTTTGGCCCATCAATTTTATGATTGCTATTCTACTACTTACACTACTGCTAAGAAAGTTTGGAAAGCTCTTCAACAAAAGTATGATTTCAAAAAAGCGAGTGCAAAGAAATATGTTTGTAGTTGCTACTTTCGATATCAATTAGTGGAGAACAAGTCTATCATTGCCCAAACTCATGAACTCCAAAATTTAGTTCATGAAATCCAAACCAAAGGAATCAAGGTGGATAAAAAAATGCAAGTGGTGGATATCATCGATAAGCTATCAACTTCTTGGAAGGAGTTTCAAAAAGGCCTTCGTTACAAGCAAAATGAGCTCACACTAGTGAACCTCATGACACGCCTTAGAGTTGAAGAAGAAGTAAGGAAGCAAGATGGAAATGAAGAAGCCAATGGAGACAATGGAGGCTCAAACTCAAATAAGGTACACATTGTTACTAGTAATAATATTCCTAAGGGTCAAAATGCTAAAAATAGTTCTCATTTAAAACCTAAGGTGAAGTTTATGAAAAAGAAGCCATTTCAAAATAAAAATAAAAATAATTTTCAAAATAGATATAATGGCTATAAAAACCAAGGACCTCCTTCTAGAAAAAATCAAAATAATTATTATAATAGTACTATTAATCAATGTACTATTAATGGTTGTTATGTGTGTGGTAAATCGGGCCATGCATCGTGCTAGAAGTTGTTAATTTCGAAAATAAGGGCAATTTCAAGCCAATGTTACCGAAGAGCTATTTGTTTCTATGATCAAAGAAGTGAATATGATTAATAAGTCGGAAGGATGATGGGTAGATACGGGTGCTTCGGTACACATTTGTCATGATAGAAATTTGTTTAAGAATTACTCCGCTATAGAAAATGAAAGAAAAGTTTTACTTGGAGATTATCATACTATCCAAGTCTTGGGCATTAGTGAAGTTGATCTTAATTTCACATCGGGACGTGTCTTGACCCTAAGGGATATTCTTCACACTCCGAAAATTAGAAAAAATTTAGTTTTCGGATTTCTTTTGGATTAGGCCAGGTTTAAACAAACTATAGAATCCGACCAATATATCATTACCAAGAATAATGTATTTGTGGGAAAAGGATATGCATGTGAGGGTATGTTTAAATTGAATGTTGAAATCAATAAAACATCTACGTACCAGTTCTCTTTATATTGTTACTAGCTATGATATGTGGCATGCTCGTTTTTGTCATCTGAATAGTAAGTATTTGAAAAATATGACTTCTGTTGGATTGCTACCTAAACTAGAAAATATTTTTGAAAAGGTGTAAATATTGTAGCATGACAAAGATTACAAGACAACCACATTTAAAAGTTTCCAGAAATAGTGGGTTATTAGATTTAATTCATATTGATATTTGTGAATTTGAAGCTATATTAACAAGATGTAGTAAAAGATATTTTATTACTTTTATTGATAATTATCTAAATATTGTTTTGTTTATCTTATGAAAAATAAAAGTGAAGCTTTTGATAAACTTGTAATTCTTATTTAAGAAGTGAAAAATCTTTTTAATAAGAAAATTAAAAGGTTTAGAAGTGATAGAGGAAAAGAATACGAAGTGTTAGGACTTATCACTCAATCCTTAGGGATAGGTCATTAAATCGCACCTCCTTATTCACCATCTTCAAATAGAGTAGCTGAATGTAAAAATAAGACTCTAATAGACTTAACAAATGATATGATTGTTAGACACGTCTCTTTTCAGAGACTAATGTGGCCCACATGTCACATATCCCCATGTGGTTAACCCATTAATTATTGGGTAATTATCATAATAACTACCTATCCCCATATTATTTGATAGTGGTTTATGGGGTGGTAGTTTTCAAGTAAACTACCTATTAGTGAGCAAAGTGGCAAAGTGGTTATAGACCACTCTCTGATAACTTCCCTCAACTTCTAGTAACTACCTTTTAATGGATTAGAAGTATTTAACATTGAGAATAAATAGGTCCCTAGCCTAAATATTAACCGCCTGTGAGTTTCCATCTAATCTCAGATATTAAGTGGTTAGTATAGGCTAGAAGACTTCTTTTTCATTTGGGAAACTAAAGTGAAAGCTAGAAGAACATACATTTGTGGACTCTAGTCTTCATCAACTTCAAATAAACATCAACTATTCTTGGACAACAATAGCTGGAGGTAACTCTAAACTTCGACATTTAATTATCAAAATTACTTACACTTGGTGTCAGAGCTAGCCTCTAGATCATGTTGTTTAGTATAGTTGAAAATTATTTATTTATTTTATAAAAAATAATTTATATATACCTTTATTTGGTTATTGAGATTTATATAAATTATTTTATGTTAATGGATTGAGTTCAAAATATAAATAATGGCATGATGGCCGAAGTGAGTGTGCCACGATGTGATAAGGAAACATTTATTTGGCTTCCCTTTGGCTCACGTTTTCACTTCTTTTAGCTTATGGAATGCCATTTCTTGGTATTAGAATTCATGTTATATTATGATGCTTGCATGGTTAAAGAAATTTTATATATATATATATATATATATATATATATATATAAAAGGTACGGTCATATCATAATCCTTTAAGTGGTTTATAAATGGTAAACCACTTATATATGCTTAGACTTTTAGTGATAATGATATGGTACATCTCATATACCATAAGGATCATTATGGGCTTATAATTCTTGATTTATGTTAGCATATATATATATATAATAATTGGTGATAGAAAAATATAAAGTTTTTATAGCCTTTAGGCTCCGTTTGGATTTGCTTTTGATAAATGCTTTTAATAAGAAAAAAAAGTTCTTTTTTATTTTTTTGCTTTTTATTTTAATAAGTAAAAAGCAAATCCAAACAATGGCAATATTTTTTGCTTACTTTTTTTAGAAAAAAAGAAAGCAAAAAATACGTTTGGTATAGCTTTTGATTTTTGCTCTTTAACTTATTAGAAAGCCAAAATTTGAAAACAAAATTATACTTGATAATTCACATATTTTATTATTATAAGTCTATATATGTATTTTCTATATAATCATACTACTTACAAGTGGACATTTTATAAATGAAAAATAAAATATGCATAATCCAAAATAAAATCGTATATTGCAATATTCATCCAAAACAAAGTCCTAATATGCACCATCCATCCAAACTAACAAAATATTCATATCAACTAGTAAGACAAATCATAATACATCATTCCCATTTGCTCGAGCCAATCTACAAGTAATTTTATCCCTAATAACTGCCATATCACGACGAGATGTAGAACCCTAATCTATCTCTATAGTATTTTGTGTGCTAACACTCATTTGCTCTTCTTCAATCACCAATTCTTCATTCTCAAATTCAATAAATAAATTGTCTTGTTGAGCTTCCATTCTAATGAAATTATGAATTGCACATGCAACTATAACAATAAGTGTTTGCTTCTTCAAGGAATATTGAGGCATCATTTTCAATATAGGAAAGCGTTTCTTCAAAACTCCAAAACAACGCTCCATGACATTACGCAAGGACAAGTGTCGATAATTAAATAACTCTTTAGCTCTTGTGGGTTGACGACCTCTTCCTCGATATTCCTGAAGGTGATACCGCTCACCTCGATAAGGTGAAAGGTAACCGTACATACTGGTAAAACCAGAGTCAACCACATAGTATTTCCCTAAATATATTAAATAAAAGTTAATATTATCCTTTAACACAAAATATAAAATATCTTATTCTTAGTGTATATGTTACCTTTATCACATACCTTCAAGAGGACTAGGAAATTTATATTCCGGATTTGTAACCGTCGTTACAAAAACCCGTGAGTCATTTGTTGTACCTTCCCAACCTGCTAACACAAATGTAAAACGCATGTCAAAAGAGCAAGCACACAATACATTTTGCGTCACAATCGTCTTCCTTCCTCGATAAGGGATTTGGTGATGAGATGGCACAATTGCTTCGACATGTGTTCCATCAATTGCTTCAACACAGTCCTGCAAACAATAATTTATTCATTAAATTAAATTATATATATTACAACAAATAATAATTGTACTAAAAAGAAAAAATAAACCAACATAATTATTCAAAAAAGAATTATACCTTAAAAAAAGGGTAATTTTGGGGTTATTTTTAATTTCAGGAGGAATTCTTTCAAATGAAGGTGGAACTATAAGCTCTTTTCCATATCTTACAGCAGCCTTCAAAACTTTTCCAAAATGACGACAAATTGTTTCCCCCGAGTGTTGGAACCAATCCGCAACCTTTCGATTTGAGTCATTGTGACCGATTGTCATTAAAAAGATACCAACTTTTTCTTCTACACTCACAAAGCGTGAATCATGCAAATAATTTATTTTCCTTAACTCGGTACAAAATTTCAAAGATACACATGACTCCATCCTAAATAAATCTAGCCACCTATCTGGATTCCCAACAATAACATTCATTGTATACTGAGCACCTGTTAAATTATCATTCCTATAAGGTTGTTTACACAAATACATATTATGATACTCAGTAACAGCTACTATAACATTTTGCTCCACTTCAAAAAGTTCATTATCTTCCAAAAGGAATAAATCTTTCTTTTCCTCATCATCTGATTTGCAAAAAAGTTTTTCATCTACTGATTCTCTTTCTATATCTATATCTATATCCATTAACCTGCTAATTTGTTAAACAATAAATAAATACTAATTAAAAAAGAATATCACAAGCATTCATGTCACAATTAGCTATTTTCATGGAGAAAAGTTTGGTTAAACAAATTTGTGTACTGTTCAGACAGATTTGTTTCAAGCAGAATTATCATTGTTTGAAAGAATAATAACATGCATTATATGCCATTGCTCAAAATTTTAATGAGTGAATTGCCTTAAATTTATTTGGATCAGCACTCTTGTGGGTTTCTTCCAAGCTAGTTGTGATGGGTGAGTTGCCTTAAAAATTTATTTGGTTGGTCAAAATTTTCCCAAAATAGCACTCGTATATGTTACCAATCACCATGTCTAGGTGCCAGCCTCCTTCAATTTGAACTGTATTAGTTTCATTTTTTTCTCACAACAAGAGATGTTTTCGCCATTAAATGAATTACAAAGAAAAAGCACAATGCATGCAGATGAGAGACAGAGAGGACTGCAGCAATGCAATATGTCAAAAGAGTTCATGTTTTAATATAACAAATGGAATGTTAATAACTAAACTGCAGTCAGTTTTAATAAATGGAATGTTAATTATAGTACTCATCAATTTTTTTCTCTCATTTTCATAGCAACCAAACAGATTGGCTGTAAGCATCATAAATGCAAGCTCAATATTCAACAAATTTCATTGGGGATTTTCATCGAACAAGCTGTAGGCATCATTAATTAAGCTCAATATTCAACAAATTTCAGGATAGTCGAAGATCCAAATTGGATGAACAATAAACAAACAACATTCAAAATATAATGCACGAACACAAATCAAAACCCATATGCACAAACACAAAATCCAAGCAAATAAAAACAATATCAAACAAATCAGAAATAGTTTACTTGTTTTCAGCAGGAACAAAGAGTCAAGTGAATGTTGAGTGGCCGATTGGCTGTAGAACTTGATATTTGAGGGTAGATTTTGAGAGTGAAGTGTAGGAGAGGAGAGAGATAGGGGAAGAGAGAAGAAAGGGGAGAGAGAGACGGAAGAGGGAGGAGAGAAGATAGAGAAGGGAAAGAGAGAGAATCCTCACCTGGTTGCTCAAATGGCGTGGTCGAATGGCAACAGGCGAAGAGAAGGTGAGCTTGAATGGCATCGGGCTTTCAAATTTGGGAGCATCGGGTTTTCAAATTCTCAAATTTATTTTGCTTCCTGATTTTTCTGCTTTTAAAAAGCTTTCCAGATTTTCTTTCTGATTATAACCAAAATTTTGCTTTTTTTTAGAAAAATATACTTTTAAAAATTGATAACCAAACAATGCTTTTTATTTTTTTGCTTTTTTAATTTTAAAAGCAAATAAGCACTTAGAAAAAGCAAATCCACACGGAGCCTTATTTATTCCAGTTGTAATTTATTATTGTTATCATTCATTTAGAATATTTGTAATAGGATTTATGGATTGTAATATTTAAGCCAAAATTTTATTGGCATTTGATGTAAAAGGCCATGAAATCTTTGTTATTTTTCTTACCAATTATTTAGACACATGTGTTCTAGTTTAATAATTTTGGCATGCTTATGATTTATATCGCATTATTGGGATTTTGTGATTGGGGTAAAATTTTGGACTCCACCCATTAGCATGTAATGATATTTTATTCATATTAAGAATAATGATGCCATCCTAAAGTGAAATCAAAGTATCTTAGAAGTGGCCAAAGCATTTTAAGATATGATGATGTGTGGTTTATAATTTTTTATTTCTTTGATAAATTTAAACCACATTAAGAATAATGATTTATAAGTTGCAATTATTTCATAAAAAATGATTGCCCAAAAAATGATTGCCCGGCCCCACATAGAGGTGGTCAATTTTTATGAAATAATTAGAATAAGACAGTGGATTAGGCAACAAGAGGAGAGAATTCCTATGCCCACAGGTATGGGTTCTTTTCATCTTGGTGTCAAATTAATTGGTCTTGTTATAAAGTATTAGCAAGTCTAATGCTTGATGCGACCTCGGCCCACAGGAAGGTTTAGATTTTGCTAGTGAATTATAACATTGGTTAGATCCAAACTAAGTTGTATGTTTCATAGCATTAATGTGAGTTTGTATGGTTTATTCACAGTTATTCATATTTCGTTTGTTGGTAATGAATCTTCACGTATTCCAATGTTGAATGGTGGTAATTTTTCGAACTGGAAAAAAATAATTCTTCTCACATTAGGGTGTATGGACCTTGATTTAGTGCTTCGTGTGGACGAACCACCCGTTCCCACAGAATCAAGTATGCTAACTGAAAGCGCTTCTTATGAACGGTGGGAGCGATCTAATTGCTTAAGTTTAATGCTCATTAAGTCCCATGTCAGTAAAAGTATTCAAGGTACTATACCATAATGTGAAAAAGTAAAAGAATTCATGCAAGCTATAGAGGAACAGTTTATAAGTTCTGACAAGGCATTGGCAAGTACCTTTATGTGAAAACTATCATCCATGAAGCACGATGGTACTAAAGGGGTGCGTGAGCACATTATGGAAAGGAGGGACAATACTTCTCAACTAAAGTCTTTAGATGTTGGGATCTCAGAGTCATTTTTTGTCCATTTCATACTCAACTCCCCTGCCTATTGAATACGGGTCATTTAAGATTTCTTATAACACACATAAAAATAAATGGTCAATTAATGAACTTCTGACCATGTGTGTTCAAGAGGAAGGGAGATTGAAGCAAGAGAAACTAGAGAGTGCCCATCTAGTGATTCGTGGAAAGGGACATCGAGGAAAGAAAAAGAGTGCTCCCTAATGGAAGAAGGATAAAAGTATTTCAATGAAGCGAACTGACAATAAGGCTGATCGCAAATGCTTCTTCTGCAAGAAAAAGGGACACATAAATAAAGATTTCCCCAAATATAAGACATAGCTCGAGAAGAAATGTATACCCAAATCTTTTGTGTGTTATGAATCCAATCTTGTTGATACTCATTATAACACTTGGTGGATTGATTCTGGTTCTACAATTCACATTCCCACTTTCATGCAGGGCTTTCTCAACTACAGGAAACTAACGAACAATGAATAATGCATCTATTCTGGAAGCCGAATGCTTTCACATGTGGAAGCCGTAGGAACTTTTAGATTAGTCTTGGAGTTCGGTTTTATCCTTGACCTGGAGAAGACTTTTTACATTCCATCATTTTTCTAAAAATTTAGTTTCCATTTCCAGACTTGTACCTTTGGGTTTTAGTTTTAACTTTATTAGCTCTACTTTTAATCTTATTAGTAACTCTACCCCTGTGGGTAACGGTACTTTAATTGATGGTTTGTTTAAACTTAATTTAGACCCTAGTTATGAGAATAGCATCTTGACTTTGCATGATAGTATTGGCATAAAGCGTGGTGTTATTAATGAAACACCATCTATGTTATGGCATAGGAGATTAGGGCACGTCTCCATTCAGATAATTAAAATATTGGTTAATGATGGAGTCCTAGCCTAAAGGATATAGACTTTTCTGATTTTGAAATTTGTATTGATTGCGTTAAGGGAAAGCAAACTAACAAGTTCAATAAATGAGCTAAGAAAAGTACTAAGACTCTTGGAATCATACACACAGATATCTGGGGACCATCTTCTACACCTTGTCAAAATGGTCAGATATATTTTATCTCGTTCATTGATGACCATACACGATATATGTATCTGTATCCTCTATTTGAGAAGTCTGAAGCACTTGATACTTTCAAGACATTTAAGGCAGAAGTAGAGAAACAATATAGAAAAGTAATTAAAATCGTGAGATCTGATAGGGAGGGGAATATTATGGGAGGTTCACAGAAAAAGGTCAAAGGTCATGTCCATTTGCAAGGTTTCTTGAGGAATAAGGAATAATTGCTCAGTATACATTGCCTGGCTCACCAGATCAAAATGGAGTAGCTCAAAGGCGTAACCGTACCCTTATGGATATGGTTGGAAGTATGCTTAGTAACTCAAACTTGTATTTATCCTTATGAAGTGAAGACTTAAAAACCAAAGTGTATATCCTAAATAGGGTTCTATCTATGGTCGTTCTTAAAACATCTTTTGAGTTATGGAATGAATGGAAACCAAGTTTAGGTCATTTACACATTTGGGGTTGTCAAGTTGAGGTTAGGGTGTGTTGTCCCAAATATATTACCCTAGAGGGGGGGTGAATAGGGTTTATGGCAAACTTTTGCAAATAATTGCCAAATAAAATTAATGTTCAATTACTAATAGCATAAGCAATATTATAAATGTAAGTAATTAAAAGAGATAAGGGATAGAGAGATCAAATACAATATTTTAACGAGGTTCGGACTCCACCTACTCCTCGCCTTAAGCACTCAGCCCAAGGATTCTCACAATCCACTAAGGATTAGCTCCTTCCAGGTGGATAAACCTTTACACAGTCTTCTTTATCCCAGGTGGAAGACTCTCACCTAAGCTCACAAAGAACTTGTACAATGGCTCACAAAGAACCCACTAGTGCTCACAAAGAACACTTCTTCAAGCTTCACAAAGAATGCTTGGTCAATGCTCACAAAGAGCAACTCTCCAATGCTCACTAAGAGCACTCTCAAGATTTACAAAGAGATGTGATGAGTGTACATCAAAAGAACTCCTCAATGAGTAGATGAAATACAATTAAAAGCTTTCACTAATATCTCTCAAATAGATGAACTGGATTGGCTTCAAGAGAATGATGATTTTGACTTAAATCACACAAGAATGATGTAAACTATGTTGGAGTATGATTGAGTGTGATCATTTTTTCATTCAAGACTCATATGATGAGTATTTATAAGCCCCAATAAGAATATGGTCGTTAGGCATACAAATGTGACCGTTTGGAGTTGTTAAAAACTAGTCGTTTTGTATTTGCTGGAGCATTAGTCGACTAGGCAAAAGGGATTAGTCGACTAGACAGTTAAGAATTCAAAGAAAATTTGTTCCCGGGCACGGTTAGTCGACTAGACTAGTTAAAATCAGTTTATAAAAATTTTCGGGCACGGTTAGTTAACTAGGTAAGGGTGTTTAGTCGACTAGCTCTTCTACATTTCCAAACATGGCTTCTGGGCTGTCTTTAGTCGACTAGACTAAGTGATTAGTCGACTAATGGACTCATTAGTCGACTACTCTAGGTGATTAGTCGACTAGACATAGAATTTCTAAAATTCTAGCTTCTAGATCATGATTAGTCGACTAGACTAATATGCTTAGTCGACTAAGCATGCTCTTAATCTGAAAACTTGAAATTCTTAGGTCTATTTCAACTAAAATCATCTAAGGTAGTTAACTAAAGTGTTCAAAGACATTTTTGGCTTAGTTCAAAATGTTTTTCAAAGATAAGCATGCCAAAGCACTAAGTGTAAAACATTTTGTCTTTGAATCCAAATAGCCCACTATGAGTTTGAATTAACTTTTGACCAAAATGTAATTTTCCAAAGTTAAAACCTGTGGTCTTTGATAAGGATGCTAAATCTGCTGTTAGAGATAAAGATAAGGAGGCACCTTCTACGTTATCACCTCATAATATTGGGAGCTAATGTAACTAACAGGATAGATTTATTTAGTCTTGGTTGCTTATCTCTTTGAACTTATCTGATAATGTAAACCTGATAAGGATGCTATAAATACAATATGAATAAACCTGGACATTCACGTTTTGTGAGTGTCAGTTTTCTGTTCTACAATATCAATCTTCATTTTCTTCATGGTATCAGAGCCACAAAGCTTCCAATACAAACCCTGTTATGGCTGCCTCCTCAACGTCATCTTTTCTCTCTCTTTCTACCTCTAATCTTCATCATTTAATTACCATTGTTTCAGTCAAATTAAATGCCTCAAATTATCTCATTTGGCGCATACAGATTTTTCATCTCATTCAAAGTCTTCAGCTTCTAGATCATCTTACTGATGATGCACTTTTACCAACCAAAATGAATGAATCATCCAAAGAGGTCCCCAATACAGCATTTGACGAATGGCATCATACTGATCTCATGCTGCTTAGTTGGATCATCGGGACACTCTCCGAAGAAGCACTGGGTCATGTGATTGGGATGACCACAGCTCGTGAAATCTGGTTATGCCTAGAAAAAATATATCTTCAAGCTACAAAAGAGAAGGAGCTTCAATTGAAGCGTCAGCTGCAACTTCCAAAAAAAGATAATGTTTCCTTAACTGAATTTCTCACACGGTTTAAAACTATTTGTGATAATCTTGTTGCCATTCAAAAACCCATTTCTGATGATGATAAAACCGTGCAACTCTCCCACTGCCTTGTTAAAAAATATGATGTTGTTATTACTACTATGCTTTCTAAACCTCCATTTCCAACTTTCAGTCAGTTTGTCAATGCTCTCCAAAATTATGATATGCGTCACGACAGCATTGATGTGGATGAGAAACGAGACCTTAATCCTAATTTTGCTTTGTTGCTCAACGTAATGGCGGAAGAGGTCGCTTTCCTCCTCGAGGTGGTCGGTCCAACAATTATTCTTTTTCTCCAAGAGGTCGTGGCTCTCCTCCACCTCGGCAATTTTTTCAGTCCCCATCCACTGAAGCTCCTTCCCGTGATGCTGTTCAACGAACCAATCGCAATGATCAGTTTCATCAAGCCCCTCCTCCATCTTCCAGTTCTGACCGCCCACACTGCCAAATCTGTCATCATGTTGGCCACACTGCTACAAAATGCTGGTTTCGTTATGACTATTCCTATGAACCGGATGCTAGTCTTTCTCAAGCCTTAGCTGCAATCACCCTTACTGAGACTAAGGATTCTGATAATAACTGGTACACTGACACAGGGGCTACATCCCATATGACCTCCAATACAGGTAATATTTCATGTTCAATGCCTTACACTGGATGTGATCGTGTTGTCGTCGAGGATGGTTCTAAGCTTAATATTTCTCATATTGGTAATACCATGCTTCCTACTTCTCATGGACATTTAGATCTTCATGATGTATTGGTTGTTCCTACTTTAAAGAAGAATCTCCTTTCTGTTAGCCAATTAACCAAAGATAACTCATGTCTGTTTGAATTTTGTGACTCTGGTTTCAAGATAAAGGATTGCTTGACGGGAAAAATATTGACCACAGGGCATAAACATGGCGACCTATATGCATTGGATCAAGGGGGAGCTATTGAAGCATTAACAACAATAAAGTCTGGGCAAGCACTTGTTGAACTCTGGCATCAACGTTTGGGCCATCCAAATTCTAATTTACTTCGTGTTTTACAGTCTAAGCATGTTATTGATGTTTCTTCTTGGATAAATAAAGATCGTGTCTGTAGTAGTTGTCAGATGGGTAAAGGTTGTCGTTTACCTTTTTCTTTAAATAATAGCATTTCTACTGCTCCACTCGCCAAAATTCACTGTGACTTATGGGGGCCAGCCCCTTTTGCCTCTACTCAGCACATTCGATACTATGTTATTTTTGTGGACGACTATTCTCGTTTTACATGGTTCTATCCACTACGACATAAATCATATTTCTTTTCTACCTTTCTTACTTTTCAGAGAATGGTTTAAAATCAATTTGATTCCAAAATTAAAGTTTTTCAGTCTGATGGTGGCAGTGAATTTGAATTAACAGCATTCTTGGATCACTTGGATCAGTGTGGTATTATACTTCACATTTCTTGCCCCCATACACCTCAACAAAATGGGGTCGCAGAAAGAAAGCATCGTCACATTGTGGAAACTGGTCTTACTATGCTTTTTCATGCCAATATGCCTCATTGTTTATGGGTTGAAGCTTTTCAGACTGCAGTCTATTTAATTAACCGCCTTCCCACCTCAGCTCTCCAAATGGATACTCCATTTTTTAAATTATATGGCACTAATCCAGACTATTTCATGCTCAAAGTCTTTGGTTGCAGGTGTTTTCCTTATTTACGTGTCTACGCTAAGAATAAATTTGGTCACAAGTCTTATCCATGCGTCTTTCTTGGCTATAGCCCTACACATAAAGGCTATCGGTGTCTTCATCTCATCTCCAAACGGGTGTATTTATCTCGCCATGTGGTTTTTGATGAGGCTATTTTTCCTTATACAGATCCGAAGCTCTTGATGGCACCTTCACAGGCCAATGGGACTCTCTCTCATTTTCCAGAAAATTTTGATAGTTATCAAAAGTCTCCCACGAGATCTACTGCTCCTAAATCCATGCCCCTTTGCATGGAATTGTTCCCTCTATTGTGCCACATGGCGGTGTACTGCCACATACAGCCACATCTCACGATATTACCTCAACGTCTACACCTGCACGCCACTTATCAAATGCCACTGCTAGCAACATGCCTAGCTCTTTGCTTGCTCCCCATTCTACCTCAGATGCACATTCTGATAGTGCCACGTGTGACCACAATACCAGAGTCGTTCATGACTCTCCTGCTATAGCTACTTGGGCCATATTTGAACCCAATACACAAGTCGGCCATGCTTCATCTTCCAGTGCTGCCAATCCTACTACTGCCCTTCTCAATTCCCATCCAATGATCACACGTAGTAAAGCTCAACATCATCAAGCATTGCTCACCTTACAACCCAATGATCCTTCTGAACCTAAATCTGTGCAAACCGCTCTCCAGAGTCCTCACTGGCTTGCTACTATGCAGGAAGAAATTCTTGCTTTGTCTCACAATCATACATGGGATCTTGTTCCTCGACATCCTAGTATGAATATTGTTGGCTCTCGTTGGGTGTTTAAAACGAAACTCAAATCTGATGGCACAATTGAACGGTTTAAAGCTCGCTTCGTTGCTAAGGGCTATAATCAAATTGCCGGCATCGATTTTTCTGAGACATTTAGTCCCGTTATCAAGCCTACAACCATTCGGTTAATTCTCACTCTAGCTGTTGCCAAGGGGTGGTCCATCCGCTAACTTGATGTCAAGAACGCGTTTCTGCATGGGCATCTCAAAGAGGTTGTTTACATGGAACAGCCGCCTGGTTTTAAGGATTCTCTTCTTCCTAATCATGTTTGAAAGCTTAATCGTGCACTTTATGGGCTTAAACAAGCCCCTCGCGCATGGTTTGATCGCTTTAGCCAATTTTTATTGCGCCTTGGTTTCACTTGTAGCATGGCTGATTCATCTCTCTTTATTTTTCGGTCCCGGGCTGATATTCTTCTGCTGTTGGTTTACGTTGATGATATAATCATCACTAGTAATAAGACCTCTCTTCTCTCCGGTCTTATCTCTACACTTAGTTCTGAATTTGCCATGAAAGACTTGGGTCCATTACATTACTTTCTTGGCATCGAGGTGCGTTCATTTACTGGTGGTATATTTCTTTCTCAATCAAAATATGCACGTGATATCCTAGCTAAAGCCTCAATGACCGATTGCAAACCCATTGCCACCCCTCTTGCTCAAAAGCATAATCTTCATCACTCATCTGGTCCTTTCGTGGATGCCACTAATTATCACAGCATTGTGGGTGCCTTACAATATCTCACTTTAACTCGACCTGATTTACAGCATGCAGTTAATGTGGTCTGTCAATTTATGCAACAACCAGCTCTCCCTCATTATCAATCTGTCAAGCGCATTCTCCGCTACCTTCAAAGCACCTTAGATTATGGAATTCGGTTTCTCTCTCATTCACCTCCCTCACTATATGCTTTCTCTGATGCTGATTGGGCAGGATGTCCTGATACTCATCGTTCCACCTCTGGATATTGTGTTTATTTGGGAGCTAGTTGCATCTCTTGGTCATCTAAGAAACAGTCTACGGTCTCTCGTTCAAGTGTCGAAGCCGAATACAGGTCTTTAGCTTCCGTTACAGCTGAACTCACTTGGCTCTCCTATCTTCTTCATGACATTGGTATTTCCCTACCTACAACTCCTACTTTGTTCTGTGACAACATTAGTGCCCTTCACATGACGGCCAATCCTGTGTTTCATGCTCGCACTAAGCAAATTGAGTTGGATTTTCATTTTGTTAGGGAAAAAGTGTCCATGGGGTCCCTTGTTCCTCGGTATGCCCCTTCTTCCGATCAGATTGCTAATATCTTTACCAAGGCGTTGTCCAAACAGACCTTTACTTCTCTTCAGAGCAAGCTTGGAGTGCTTCCTTCTCCGCCCTCCAGCTTGAGGGGGAGTGATAAGGATGCTAAATCTGCTATAAAAGATAAAGATAATGAGGCTGTTAGAGATAAAGATAAAGAGGCACCTTTTACGTTATCACCTCATAATGTAACTAACAGGATAGATTTATTTAGTCTTGGTTGCTTATCTCTTTGAACTTATCTGATAATGTAAACCTGATAAGGATGCTATAAATACAATATGAATAAACCTGGACATTCACGTTTTGTAAGTGCCAGTTTTCTGTTCTACAATATCAATCTTCATTTTCTTGAGTCTTTTAGTCATGGTCAATTGAGCCGATTATAGTTCCTCCTAAAGAGAGATTCACAAGAAAAGTTTAATCACTCACACACAAGAACAAACAAATATCTTCACAATTTGATTCTTCATTACTTGTACTTAGCTTGTGTTAGTCTTTATGATTGGATTGCATCAATG
Organism: Hamamelis virginiana; assembly: GCA_017140935.1. Taxonomy (NCBI): domain Eukaryota; kingdom Viridiplantae; phylum Streptophyta; class Magnoliopsida; order Saxifragales; family Hamamelidaceae; genus Hamamelis; species Hamamelis virginiana. The sequence goes on from JAESVK010000739.1 coordinate 1,523,571, forward strand.
CAATGACTCTCTTTATGGTCCTTAGTGAATATACAACATATTCTTATTCACATAAGGTTCATTGTAGTGCATGAGCTTCATGATGGTTGAGCCTTCATTAATTGACAACTTGAATCTCATTCTTATAAATACATATACTAAAATGGATATACAAGAACTATAGGATAATGTCAATTACTCAACAAGGTTAGTCAAATATTCACTCAATGAAGTTTAGCAATTAGCAAGAGTGAATAACAAAGAATTCATATGCTCAATTGAATAAACAAATAAATCAATCAATGATTTGTGGCTCCCCCTAACAATATGCATATAAAAATAGATTAT
>JAESVK010000739.1:1547851-1567281 GCA_017140935.1 Hamamelis virginiana
GCATATAAAAATAGATTATCATTTAAAGCATATGCATATTTTAGGTAAAACAAATTCATGATGCAAGAATAAGTTCATGATACAAAGATACAAAGATCGTCATGAATTTTACCATAATTCATGCTTGCAAATATACATAAGATACAAATCAATATAATTACAAGACAATGATTGTTATTATCAAAATCAACCAACAAGGGTGGAAGCCATAGGGCTAACAGGGTGTATAATCCACATAAGAAAAAGTTGGACCCAAGAACAGTCGGTGGATATTTCATCGGCTATACAAAAAGGTCTAAGGGTTTTAAATTTTATTGTCGTTCACATAGACCTACTATCGTTGAGGCCAGAAATGCTAGGTTTCTTGAGGATAGCAATATCAGTGGGAGTGAACACCCTCGAATGATAGAATTTGAGAAAGTACAAGTTCCAGTTATACCACCTGTACATGAAGAGCCATTGAATGTCCTTCAAGGCAATCCTGTGATATTTCTAAATAACAGTCAATTCAAGATCCACCATTCCCTGAAGAAGCTCTCATTGATGCTACTACTCAGAATACAGTGATTGAGTCAGTAGATTTGAGAAGATCCTCAAGAATCAGGAAGCCAGCGATTTCGTCATAATTAATCTGACTTTAATATTGGACCTAAAGATTATCCTGTATTGTTTTCACAAGCCATGAGTGGAGAAAATTTCACACTTTGGTATGATACCATGAAGGAAAAGATAAATTCTATGGCTAAAAACCAAGTTTTGGATCTCGTTGAGTTGCCAAAGGGAGTCAAAGCCGTTAGCTGTAAATGGATCTATAAGACCAAAAGGGACTCCTTAGGTAACATAGAACGATATAAGGCCAGACTTGTAGCTAAGGGATTCACTCAAAAGGAAGGCATTGACTACCATGATACATTATCTCCAGTATCAAAGAAGGATTCATTCAGGATAATCATGGCTTTAATAGCTCATTTTGACTTAGAGCTACACCAAATGGATGTGAAACTCCATTTTTGAATAGAAGCCTTGGGGAAGAGGTATACATGATTCAACCCGAAGGTTTTACTTCAAATAAAAGCAATCACTTGGTTTACAAACTGAAGAAATCAATATATGGGCTAAAACAGGCATCCCGTCAATGGTATTTAAAGTTTTACGATGTTATTACTTTATTTGGTTTTAAGGAAAACATCGTTGATCAATGCATATACCTTAAAGTGAGTGGGAGCAAATTTTTTTTCTTAGTCCTATACGTTGGTGATATTCTACTTGCATCTAGTGATTTGGGATTACTACATGAGATGAAATAGTTCTTCTCTAGAAACTTTGATATGAAGGATTTAGGTGAAGCCTCTTATGTCATTGGCATAGAGATTTATAGAAACATGTCTCAAAGGACGTTAGGATTGTCTCAAAAAGGCATACATTAACAAAGTTCTAGAGAGATTCAGAATGAAGGATTGTTCATCTAGTGTAGTACCCATTGCAAAGGGTGATAGATTCAGTTTAAATTAATGTCCGAAAAATGCTTTGGAGCAAGAGCAGATGAAAAACATTCCTTATGCACCTGCAGTTGGCAGTCTACTTTATGCACAAGTATGTATAAGGCCAAACATTAGTTTTGCAGTAAGACTGTTAGGTATATACCAGAGCAATCCAGGTATAGAACATTGGAAGATGGCGAAGAAAGTCATGCGATATTTGCAAGGAACTAAGGAATACATGCTCACATACAGACATTCTGACCATCTAGAAGTGTTGGATATTCATATTTGAATTTTGTTGGATGTCCTGACACTAGGAAATCTACATCAGGATATGTTTTCCTATTGGCAGGAGGTGCTATATCTTGGAAAAGTACCAAACAGACACTGATAGCTTCATCCACTATGGAAGTAGAATTTATTGCATGCTATAAAGCTACTACACAGGCATTATGGTTGAGAAATTTTATCATAGAGCTTAGAATCATGGATTCTATATCTAGGCAATTAAAGATTTACTGTAATAATTCTGCAGTTGTGTTCTTTTCTAGACACAACAAAAGTGAGAGTCTAAACAAGCATATTGACATTAAGTATTTTGTTGTGAAAGAAAATGTTCAAGAACACAATGTGGTCATTAAGTACATAAGATTGGAGCTAATGATTGCGGATCCCATGACAAAAGGACTGCAGCCTAATTTTTATGAAGTACATGTGAATCATATGGGTGTTAATAGTTTTTTTAATGTTTGATGTGTTGTTTTATAAAAACACTATTTGGTTAGTATTGCAGAATGAAGTTCATATTTCTGTCTATCTATTTCTTTTGTGCACATGAAGTAATTTAGATGACAGAATGTCCATTAGGACAATAAAGTTAGACCTTGAATGACTTATAAGAAGTCCATTCTCTAAGAATTATGCTACATAAGGCATTCAATTAGGGGGAATTAATTGCATTGTAATACATGGAAGGAAGTACTTATTAAATAGAGTATGACCGCCATGATTCATGTGTTGAGACTGTTTATTTGGGTGTAAAGTAGTCCACATTAAAGAAAAGGTAGTTATATTAATGGCCATACTTCAGTTTTACTTACCCTATTATGTTATATGGGCCAAGTGGGAGAATGTTAGACACGTCTCTTTTCAGAGATTAATGTGGCCCACATGTCACATCTCCCCATGTGGTTAACCCATTAATTATTGGGTAATTATCATAATAACTACCTATCCCCATATCATCTGATAGTGGTTTATGGGATGGTAGTTTTCAAGTAAACTAATTATTAGTAGGCAAAGTGGCAAAGTAGTTATAGACCACTCTCTGATAACTTCCCTCAACTTCTTATAACTACCTTTTGATGGATTAGAGGTATTTAATGTTGAGAATGAAGAGGTCCCTAGCCTAACTATCAACCGCCCGTGAGTTTCCATCTAATCTCAGATATTGAGTGGTTAGGATAAGCTAGAAGACTTCTTTTTCATTTAGGAAACTAAAGTGAAAGCTAGAAGAACATACGTTTATGGACTCTAGTCTTCATCAACTTCAGATAAACATAAACTATTCTTGGACAACAATGGCTAGAGGTAACTCTAAACTTCTGCATTTAATTATCAAAATTACTTACAATGATAGCATATGTTAATTATATAATAAATAAAGTATCACGTAAACATACTCTAGTTACTCCCTATGAATTATGGAAAAATAGGAAGCCTAATCTTGATTCCTTATGAATTTGGGGATGTCTAGCTTATGTCAAGAAGACTCCTCCTAAAATTCATAAATTTGGGATTAAGACAACTATGTGTGTGTTCATTGGATATATGCTTTGAATAGTAAAGGTTATAGATTTCTAGATCTCGAAAACAATGTGGTAATTGAATCTTTAGATGTGTTAGCCCTAAGGTTCTTGACCTTATTTTGATGATAACTAAACCATACCTTTTATCTAACAAGTGGTTAAGTGTTGTGCCTCCATAGATTTAAAGTTATATCTTGTTGAAGCTCATCAACTTTCATCAAGCAATTCAATGCGCATTCAAATCAAGCTCATGAAGTTCAAAGCTCAAAGATAAAGCCTATCCAAGGAGTTCAATCCTTGAAGATCAACTTGAAGACTTGCTCAAGCTTATGAAGATCTTTTTGAAGTCAAGTTGCTCTCCTAGTGATTAGGAACTCTTTGTAAGGTTTCTCTCATGTTCAATATTGCATAGCTCAAAGAGAAAACTATTTTTACTAATGTTGCATTAGCACTCAAATTTGAAAATGCTTGAAAATATTTTCAAACTTGCCCAAAAATGTTTTGGAACACTTAGTTAACTTGCCCAAGTATTATAAGTTGATTTTGACTTAAGAATTTCGAAATATTAACATTGCAACTTCCCCAGTCGACTTACCCTTTTAGTCCTAGTCAACTAAGTGGAGTTCAGAAGCAATGTTTTGAGAAATCTTAAGTTAGTCGACTAAACACCCTGGTCTAGTCGACTAATGGAAGTCCAGTAGCCATGTTTGAGTTGCAAAATTGCTAGTCGACTAAGGTCCTTTTTCTAGTCGACTAATCGATCCCGGAAAATTTTATAAATGAGTTTTTAAGTTGCTAGTCGACTAACAAACTTGTTCCTAGTCAACTAACAAACCCAGAAAATGTTTCAAACTATTTTAGCTTAGCTAGTCGACTAACCTCTAGTGCCTAGTCGACTAACCGAGCCCAGGAAGGCAAAACCATTTGAAAATAAACTTGTTAGTCGACTAACCACATTGTCCTAGTCGACTAATGACTCTACAACTTCAAAACGGCTCTTTCTCTTTATGGCAAATCGAGCATTAATTAAATGAAGCCAACCTACTCTCATCCTCTCTAATCTGAGTCTATGGATTTCAAACGGCCATTTTGGCCCTAGTTTACTATATATAGAGACTTGGCTCTCATTTATGAACTACCTAGTCAATCTCTCTCATTTTTTTTTATATCATTTACTCTCAAGCATTCATTACTAAAACTTCTTTTTGTGAAATCCTTGAGCTAAATTTATTAATCATTTGAGAAGTCATTAGTTGTTTTTGTATTTATTACAAATCAGCTTGTTGAAGCATTCATTGTAATACTCTCTATTCATTCATCTTGTTTTGTGAGTTGTAAGGGTTTTGAGAAACTTTTGTGGGTGAGTTGTCTTCCACCTTAAAAGAAGGCAAGTGTAAAGGTTTCTCCACCTTGAAGGAGTTTTGATAGTGGATTAAACCTCTCGACGGAGTTCTTGAGGCATGGATGTAGACGGAGACCGAACCACGTAAATCGTCATGTTTGAATCTCTCTAACTCAAACTTTTGCATTTAATTTATTTACTTGCTATATTATTTGCTTAGTTGAAATCTTATATTGCATTCTAGTTATTCTAAGTTCAAAGATTTCAAAATCTTGAATTACATTTTTGAAACAAATTTTTATTTGCCTATACTCTATTCACCCCCCTCTAGAGTATATTTTGGGCCAACAAGATGTTATCTTCCATTATATAAATTTTCCTTTAAATATAAAGATAGTGGGGGTCTAGAAATTGAATCTAAAGTTCAAAAACCTAGTTCCTCACATTCTAATGATTTAGATATTGAACATAAGAAAAGTAAATGTGCTAGAGTTGAAAAATATTTTGGGCGTGGTTATTTAGTATATAATGTTAATGGTGATCCTAAAACCTTAGAAAATGCTTTATCTTCACATGATTCTAATTTTTGGAAAGAAGCCATAAATGATAAATTGGAATCACTACCGTCCAATAAGACTTGGAAGTTAGTTGATTTACCCCCTAGTTCTAAAACTATAGAATGTAAAAAGGTTTTAAGAAGAAAAAAAAAAAACTTAATCCTGATTGCACTATAGATAAATATAAAGCAAGGTTAGTTGCTAAAGGGTTTAAACAAAAAGAGGATATTAACTTCTTTAATACTTTCTCACATGTTACTAGAGTTACATCCATAAGATTGATTTAAAAATTCATCAAATAGATATAAAAACGGCATTTTTAAATGAAAACTTAGAGGAAGAGATATATATAGATTAACATGAGGGATTTATTTTACCGGGAAATGAAAATAAAGTTTGTAAATTAACTAAGTCTTTATATGGTTTGAGAGAAGGACCTAAACAATGACATGAGAAATTTGATATTTGTATGTTAACAAATGATTTTAAATCAAATGAAATAGATAAATGCATTTATTATAAATCTAAAAATGGTGCTCATGTGATTATTTGTTTATATGTGGATGACTTGTTAATATTTGGAACAAATTTAAATATTATTCAAAATACCAAGTTATTACTTAACAATAGTTTTGATACGAAAGATATGGGTGAAGCAAATGTTATACTTAGTATGAAAATTACTAAAACTTCTGAAGGTATTTTTCTTGACCAATCTCATTACATTAAAAAAAATATAAATATTTTGATTGCAAGCCTGTATGTATACCTTTTGATTCTAGTATTCATTTAACTCCAATTGAAAAATATAGTGATATTTTAAATCAAAAGGAATATATTGGTATAATTGGTAGTTTGAGATATGTTATAGATTGTAATAAGATATTTTTAAAAAGAACTTCTAATTACAGCTTGTTTTATAAAAGATATCCTGCCGTACTTGAAGGGTATAGTGATGCAGATTGGAATTCACAATCTAGTGATTCATTGTCTACCACTAGCTATATATTTACCTTAGGAGATGGAGCTATTAATTGGAGATCTAAGAAATAAAAATTATAGCTAAGTCCACCATATATGGAGTAAGAGCTTGTAGCTTTAGCATCAACCAATGAAGGAGCGGGTTGGTTAAGAGATTTACTATCTGAAATACCAATGTGGAAAAAATCAATACCACATGTCTTAATATATTGTAATAGTATTGCTGCAATTAATAGAGTACATAATAAATATTATAACAGAAAATCCAGATTTGTAAGGCGTAAACACAGTACTGTGAGATCATATTTGAGTAAAAGTGCTATAAATATAAATGATGTGAAATCAGGTGATAATCTTGCCGGTCCTTTTACAAAAGCTCTAGCTAGAGATAAGATCTAGAATACATCAAAGGGAATGAGACTTAAGCCGAAAGAAAATTAAATCGCCTATGAGGATACCGTGTCTAGGAACTGGAGATCCCAAAAACTAGGTCTAATGGAAAAACGAATCATAGAGTGGTTTGAATAGACATACACAATAAAAGTATTACAAGATTAATAGTCCATCCCTATGATATAAGTGTATGTCAGCCTGTAACGATTTAGAGGTTGAAATTACTATAATCTCTTAATAAGTTCTATAGCCCTTATGGGTGGGATGTTAGAGTTACGAGAGCTTCCTTGATAGAGTCACCTATATAAGTGTGGAAGTGGGGCTGCTTCCTATGGGAATTTAGTCAATTCTCTAGAGCACCTATGAAAACCGGGATAAAGTACATGGCCACAATGTGCTGATATTTAAAAACTTGGGTGAGGACACCTGAAACAATATGTATGCAATGTAATTTTAGCATCCTCAAGCAGTCTTAATTTAAGAGCTTAGTCTACTTTGACTCTAATTCTAGATTTACTGAAACACTAAGTGAATGTTTAAATGCAGTGCTACCTTCATGATGCATATGGTTCTATCTTTGCCCAAAGTTTCTTATTTTGTTTCTATTAAATTTCTTTATGTTTATTAAAATAAGTGAGGAATTGTTGGAGTATTTTAATAAAATAAGATAAAAAAATATCTCACCTTCTTACCTTGCCTTGTCCAACATTCGTTAGAAAGAAGAATATAAAGATATATATTAGCTATCTTCTTTTTTCATACTAAGTGAAGGTTTAGAGAACTTAGCGCCTCACGTGTGCAAAAAGGGAAGAAGGTGGAGGAGGTATGAGTTTTGTAAATGGATTAGAACCTAACAGCCATATTTTATTTATTTTTTGAATATGTTACAGAATCAGTTTTTACTCACAATAGTCCCATGCTCTTTTTTTTTTTTTTTTTTTTAAACTACAAGCTGTTATGGATAGAATTGAATTAATATTTGAATTTTGTCTCATAACCTACAAAATAGAGTAAATGGAATAGCTTAATATTTTCAGCATATATTACAAACCTTCCACCTATAAATAGATGTCTTTCCCTAGCATTTTCACTAACTAATTCACAAGCTCTCTGTTCTCTCTTTGATTCTCAACAAGTTTAAGTTTTTCTTTAAGTTTTTTGTGATTTTTTACTTGGGCAAAGAAAAGTGTTGTGTGGAGCTTTATCTCTTCTATAAGTTGTGCAAACTTAGAGAAGATAACAGTGAGTGTCTGGGCTATTGTATCCTTGAGGCGACGTGCTATAAACTACTCTATCAGATTTTCTCCATAGTGGCGAATCGTCTTAAAGAGAGCGACTTAGTTCACGCCTCAACCCGCCTTACTTCACTTTGTATTTAATTTTTTGAAGTAATCTTGTTTATATTTTCCAAGACAAACCTTATCTATCAAATATTCAAGGTGTCAAAATTAGATCACCGCTTCATAAAGTGTGGTCCTTGACCACCTGAACTAGGGTAAATCCTATTATATATGAATTTGGATTTTCACTATGTTTCAAAGATAATATTAAATGAAGTTTTTTTTTTTTATTTCAAGAATTTTGTGAGACAAGTACCTACCTTATTACCCGCCTTCTTGAAACTAGGTATTTGTCTTGTTTCAACTAGGTACTTGTCTCACGAGACGTAATTCTTGACGGCTAATTTTAAAAGAACCTATTTTCTACGAGGAGGATCACAAATAAGTCTCCAAAAGCAAATCAATGCACTAATACATTGGTTAGGGAGGAATACTCCATTGATATTCATGTCTTGCTTCATTCCAAGGTCCCTTCGTGTATTATAAACATGTTAGTTGCTAACTCTATGCCAATTTGTTTCGTTATAAAATTTTGTAACAGTTGTGCTATTTCACCCGCCTATTCCACTCATATATTTTCACTAATTAATTAGTTGGCATATGATGTATCGTTTATACCAATAAAAGTAATTGTTTTTATTTTTTTCAAGATCATAAAGACAATTGCTCCATATGAAATGGGTGATAAAAAATGGGTAAATTATGTAGGTAAAGTAATATTTTCTATTTTGCAACATTGTTGGGTGACTTGCTATAATGAATCTTTTTTTACCCAAATATATAAATAGAACTACTTGATTGAAGCTCGTGAACTCACAATCACACAAATCGGAGCATTGGTTATCTACGTGACAAAGTCCAAACGAGCCTACATGCGCGTGAGAGGAAGTGTATGTAGAAGAATAGAATCCACTATATCCCACATCACCACCTACAAGTTTAGGCTTTTGGATTGGAAACATATATAACTATAGGTTGCATTTAACGTGTTTCCCAATTTTAGCATGCATTAATTTAGCAACGACATGTTAAAAACTTAGTCCGTCTAAATTTCATAATGTATCACTCTCATTTATAAAAATAATGTTAGAGCAACTCCAATGGTAAAAGCCAAATTTGGAGAGCCAAAGCACTTTTTTGGCTAGTTACAGTATTTTTGGCAATAGCATTGGATGGATGCCCTCCAAAACAACTGTCTCCATTTTTTTGGCTCATCTACCCTTTTCCATTATCCCAAACCCCATTCTAACTCATCAACTACCTTTTATCATTCCTCCATTTCGAAGCTACATTATTCTAATTTAGGAAAAAAATTAAATATGTGAAATAGGATATATATATATATAGGATTTTGAGGCCTCTAAAAAAATAAAAATAAAACAATTGAAAAAACCTTCCATCATTTACTTTCAATCCAAAATTGGATGAGACAAAAGATGGTTCCCATTTTTAATTTTTAACCAGAATTTAACACCATGTAAATTTTTGCAGGAAAAAATATTTTTTAAAAATCAAATATAATGTGAACAATATAATTAAGATGAAATATTTAATTAAAAATTTGTCTTTAAAAAAGTTTTAGAGATCTAAACTATATATATATAAATGATATTAAATCAATTAATACGAACTTAATAAACTATAAATTTTTTTACGTATTATAATTTTAAAAAAAGAGAGCTAGTACTAAAAATATTAGCAAAACTATATTTATTTTTGTATTGAAAATAAGAAATAGAAAGTAATTTAGTCAGCATTTTATAGTAAGTAATAATTTGAAAAATCATATTTTATCTATAAATGAATTAACACTTGAAAGAAATTTAATTTAATTAAGCATATTTTTACTCTATTTAGTAGAATTTCTTCTTCTTCTTCTTTTTTGGCACAACTATTTAGTAGAATTTCATATTGATGAAATTTAGTGAGATTGTGTTTGAAAAATTGAGTTAGACTTAAAAATAAATTAATATTTATACGAAATTTTAATTCAATTAGAAAGCCTATTTATTGTGATACGTGGGATTTTACGAGTCAATGTCTATTAATATATTTTTATAATTATATAGAGATATTTTAGTCAATCAAAAAAATTTCCCCACATTCGCACTTTGGGTAATTCTATTGCCACCTGGCACCTACTACTAAATTTTAAAAATATATTTTTTTTACTACCTACACCCACTATAATACCAAAAACAACCCTAACTCAATTAATCCAAAGATGTTTTTTTACACCCACGTAGTACCAAAAAAGCCTCCATATATGCATAATATCTAACTCAACGATCAGTTTTTCATAGGGGAAAATACAAAAACCCTCCCTCAACTATTGATTGCAACACTTTGTCCCCTAAACAATTGAATTGTGACAAATAACTCCCTTTCGTGATTTTCGTAGTAGTTTTATGACAAATCGACCTTTGGTTCATTGTGATTTTTGGCGTGCCTAACATAGACAAACATATTATCCAATTCAACAGTTGGTTTTTGAAAATACATACCGTTAGATTGAAAAAATAGACCGTTAGATTAAGAAATAAACTATGAAAATACAAATGTGTTTGAAATTGTATTTTAAAAACTAGACCGTTAGATTATATAATCTGCTTGCTCATGTTAGGCACACCAAAAATCACTGTGATCCAATGATCAGTTTGCCATAAACCAGACTGTAAAAAATCAACGAAGGGGATTTTTTGTCACAATTCAATAGTTTAGGGAACAAAGTGTTGCAATGGATAGTTGATGGGGTGAAGTGTCATAAGGTGAGAGTTGAGAGGGGGTTTTCTGTATTTTTCACATTTTCAAAATATGCATCCCATGATTACCTATGAGCATCATATTGACTTTCACAAAAGTCAGGCCTATTCACAGGAATATTACTCCAGATATAGATAAATAACTGAAAAACCGAACAGACTGTAGAGGCCTGAACTGCATGCAATGTAAAAGAAGACGTCAAACTGAAATCTGATAAGCCACTAGAGCATGTGCCTCCTTAGTCCTTATCCTTCCTCTGTTGACGGTAGACTTCACTCTCACTCTCAAAACACAGAATGACTACTCTCTGTTTCTTCTCTCAAAACCCCATCAAAACCCTCCAATTTTCTCTCCCAAACATCACACACTCCTTTTCCAAACCTAATTTCACCTCCTTCAGAAATCTCTCTCTCCCAATCCCTCGTTTTGCATCCAACGGTTTTGGCATTTTCAGCAGATTTAATCGTCTCTCCTGCAACAGTCTCTCTACATTCTCCGTAAACACCAAGAATTACGAGGTATTTTTTTATCCAATTTCTCATTTTCTCTCTGTTTGTTTGTTTCTCTAGAAAATTGAAAAATGAAAAGGAAAGAAAAGAAAAGAAAAGAAAAGGAAATTTCAATCTCACGTATTCTGTTTGTTTTCAATCTCATGTATTCCAATCCAAGGGTTTGTCTTATTTGCTTACTTTAGTTAAAGTCAGCAAATGCTCACTAGAACATTTTTCTATATGTATATATATATACGGGAAACTCAAGTTTATTTAACCAAGCCGAATAGTTGAATTGAACTGATTTCTTGGATAGAAAACAGAAACCAAGAACAGCATTTTGATATTCCCTGAAAACTTGACATTCTTCTGAAAAAATATATATATATAGAGAGAGAGAGAAAACGTTTTTCAAAATGCGTTTCCAAACTCATACCATGCTGTTTTCTGTTTTTTGTGACTCCAAGAACAGAAAACTGTTTTGTTTTATGAAATGTGGTACTGATATGTCTAAATTAAATTGATATTCAGAGTAGAAATATTATAATGCGTAATTGATTTATTATATATATTTGTTTCATAATGAATAAAATATTATTAATATGAACCTCCTTTTCGTTGCCAGAAAAACTAAGGAAAGAATGTTTTATGTTGTTTTGGTTTTATGATAGTTGTATCAATCTTAGTTGAGCGGATATTTTGTTTTCTTGTGACCTAAATAATGGATAAGCGAAGGTTCAAGTTCCTATATTTTCTCAGCAACCAAATGGAGTGATGCAGTTTTTGAAGAAAAAATGTTAATTGAAGAATTGGTCAAAGAAATAGTATATACATTACTACATTTATTAGTAGACAGAAATACACATCCAGTTTCAGCATCGGTAGATGTATATGGCTATTCTGGTAAATTAGGCAACATTCCAAGTGGTGGATGATAAAAGGGAACCATTTGTGGTGATGAAAAGTGTTAGGTGGATACCCATTGAGATCCATTGTGAAGAAATCTTTTCTATGTGATGGAAACTATTGATCTTGAGGGTTCAACTTACATTTTTTAGGGGAATTGACAAAGTCTTGTAAAATTTCTTCTTCATGGCTCACCGAGCAACAAGTTAACCTCATACAATAGTCACAGCAGAGTGTGGCAAGCAATGTTTTAATGCAATGTACATGCACAGACAACATGGAGGCACCTTACTTTGAGTATATGGCCAATGTACAAAAAATATGAACAGATTTGAACTAAATTTAACTTTTTTCGGCTTTAGAGTCTCATTGATTGTATACTCCATTCATGCAACCAATATTCCACGATACCAGAAGACAAAACAATGCCTAGAGATCAACAATATTGGGACTAATGAGCAAGTAACTATGGAGGATATGAACCCTGGATCAATTCATCTTCTAGATGTTGTGGCTTCCATAGTGAATGGCTTTGGAGCGTGAAATTTTGGTCTCAATTTGGTTAATTTGGGAACTGTTGGAGACACAAACAATATAATTTCAAAGAAAACTTTGGGTTTGTAGAATCTACCAAAGAGGAAATCCATGTATTAGTTTCATTTGTGCCCTGATTTTCTCCATTTTTTAAGCATATTTCTTTCTCTGTTCTTTTTAGATATTGGAAGCAGTTAATTCATCCATCCCCTTACCACTCAGAGGTACAACAAGACTTTTTTTTTTTATGATTTCAGCTCGCTATATTCTGTATGAATGCTCACTTTGTAAACCAAGTCAAATTGTTAAGTGGGATATTGAGAAATTATAAAGGTAAATATATCCTCACTTCCTCTAACATTTTGGTTTTGGTGATGCTAATAGTATGGAAGTTGGTATTCTTTTTATTAGGTTGGGAGATGCTAAAAAACTAGATTCCCTAAAGTTTTTGTTAAAGGAGATAGTACATTTTTTTATAAGTGAATCAAAGACCGTAGAAAAGTCATGAGGAGATTATCCAACATCTTGAAAGAAGTTCATGAATTTTTTAATCTGACTTGTATTTTCTAGTGGTCACTAAGGTCTACTAATTATGTTGTTGATTCACTTATAAATGAGGTGCTTTGAATATAGAGGAGTTTTTTTGGGAATTCTTTATCCCCTCAATGTTCATGTACACTATAGGCTGCTTTTAATTTGGTTTTTGTACTCAAATTTCCTTGGACAAAATCTCTTCCTCTATTATATATATTTTCTTTTCCTTAAGGCAAGTTTATTTTGTTTATATGTTTTCTACTGGATCTTAAAAATTAAAATTCCTAGAATATCACTAGATTGATGGTGTTCTCCATGCACAAATTCTTTGATTTTGAAAATCCCAAGGAATTCAAAATCACAACATTTGCAAGATTTCAAATCCCCATGAAAGCATAGTGTTGACGATGGAAATCTCCTAACACGCACTTCCATGAGGAGAGGGCATAAGGACCACTTAGGTCGCACCACGTGGATCGACTTCAACCCCGACCTCAGTGGTGGGGGGATCGATCTTGCCTACGGACGGTCCCTTCAACATAAAAGGAGTTCGACCCTAGCTTTCATACCGCTCTCTCGATCTTGGGGTCTCCCGCGACCCTAAGGGTGAGGTCAACCTTAGATTGCTCTCCCATTTCGTCGAGCCTCACACCTCGGCGAGGATGCCCACCTTAGGGTGGATAGCTTCTTAGCAAGGATGCCAACCTCAAGGCTCAAGGTGGATGCCCTCTTAGCAAGGATGTCCATCTCCATGGACACCTACCTTTTGGTAGAAGTTAGGGATGCGCGAGCCACCTTGGCTGCCTCCTAAAAGCAACGCCCATATACTCATGTTTGCCTAGGTTGATGGCAAGACCCGGGAGGCTCAGCCTCGGGCTTGGTATCAACATGAAGGAGGGACGAGGTCGACCCTCCCCTACTCTCGGGGATGGATTGAAGGGATGTGGATTGCAGAATGGGACGGAGGCTCGCGAGGGCTAAGTGCCGCTCCACCCCCCAAAGTCGAGTTAAAGGGGTTGGTTACTCTTTGCCCTGGCCATCTCAAAGACAAAACAAATATGACATCATCTTCGGACATGTCGTGAGTGTAAGCACAATCTAGGGCTTGCAGCCGTTGACCCATTGCATTGGTAACTGTGCCTATACATGTACACTGATAATGGCAAGTCTGTGCCTTCGAAGCTCTTAGGCCCTAACCTTTGATCTCGGATAATTCACCTTCGAGCTAGGGTTGAGGGATAATACAGTGGGGCAGGGAGTGGCATGCATGCATGCATGCTAGAGTGTTGGGGTTCAAAACCCCCTTATTGGTCCATTGCTAAGCTCCTAGCTATCTGTCACCCTTCACCCCACTATAAAAGCATAGGCTTCCAAAGGGGAAAAGGAGAAGCCTTCAATACTTTACATACCAGGGTCAATGGTTGCAGTTGCTATCAAATCTCATCTTTACTTCTTGAGTTTAGAGGACATGGGCCCCATGGGAAAGGACAAGGTCGACCTCGATCCCCTTAACTACCTCAATTCCCTAGTTTGTCTCTGGATGCTCTTGTCTTCCCCTCCACGATCCACTTCCTTTGCTACCCTGTGATCTTGCATGGCTAACCTCCAGGTCAACAACCCTCCCTAGTTTACTCCCATAAACACATATTATTTGCTTAATCTCGTGTTTCACTTATTACATTGGATTTACTAGCTTTTGTGTCACCCTAAATGAAGACCAATTAGAGATGGCAATGGGTTGGATTTTTCAAGTTGAGTTTAGAGTACTTGGAAGTGCCCAGCTCAGATCAAACCATCAACCTGATTGCATAAAAAATATCAATAATACCTAATGTATATAAAACAATTTTTTTTAAAAAGAAGTATATGTAATAATATGCAAATGTTTGAAAAAAAAAATGATTGGATTGAATTTGGGTCAACCAAATTTGTGAGTCGAATTCAAATCCATTCTACTCAAGCAGGTTGGTAGGTTTATTCAAATTTTCCTGGCACTAACATTGTCATGCAACTTGAACTTGATTTTATAAACATGGAAATGATGTGACCAACCTATAAATGATCTATCAAATATGGTTTAACCAGTTAACCTAAACCCAACTGGCCAATTGGGTGAAAAGTTTTTTGAACAAATATTTTAGAAATATAAAAAGTTTATAATGACTTATTTAACTAGAGGTGTTAATTTACCAGGAATAGTTAATCCACCTAATATGAACCGGTTTCAATGTTTTGCTTAGTGGAGCATTTTGAGTAACCTAAATCCAACAATATAATAAATGAGTTGGGCAGATTGGGCTTAGCCATTAACTTTGAGCTCTATTCAATTATTTAAATTTAAACTGAGTAAAATATATTAGTTAATTTCTATTTTAAATCTTAATATACTCGTAATGTTGAATGTTGATTATTATACTTTAATTTTTTAAATATTCTATATAAATAATAAGATGTTTGGTCAATGGATTGGTTTTGGGTTGGCTAATATTGGACTTGACCAAAGTTCTCCGAAACCAACTTACTTCCTGCAATCCTTTTTTAGACATCTTAGTATGAAGCTTACTTTAAAATCGTTAAAATTTGGATGGCTCACGAGACTCTAGGTAGTATATTGTCAAATGAACCCAAATTCGCTAAGATTATTTATGGGCTGGGTCGAATTTAAAATTGAAATTCCAAGTTCAAAAGAAGAAGAGAAATAACCAATCACTCATTGAAATAATTTTCACATAGCACAACTTTCTCATCATAAATAGACACCTGTGGTTTATTAATAAATAAATAAAAATAAATATACACCTGTAGTTCTAAATGCCTATAGTAAATCTAAACACTATTCAAGTGGGTCGTACATTTGCACTAGCTACTAATGACCCATGGACATTCATTTCTGAAGGATAATATGGAATAGACATTGGATCTCCAACAAATCCCCTAGAAAGAACCAGTTATAAACAGCATGAACATGAAGCTTTTTATTTTTTTATTTTTACAGGTTCTTTAATTAATTTTTTCCTTGAATCCTTGTTTCTTTTACTAATTGGTTTTGATATGACCCGGTACTAATTATGAGCAAAATAATGCAGTTTGTGGATGATTCTTCTGAGGTGGAGTTGAGATTACAGCTTGAGGGCAGAGATGTTCAAAGCACTAGAGATATTTTCGTGGATACAGATGTGAACTCTTTAATTGTCAGAGTACAGCACTCTGGGTCTCTCATCACACTAATAGAAACTAATCAACTGTATGAGAAGATAAAGCCTGCTGAAACAATATGGTTTGTGCAATGGATCATTCCTGAAATTCCTTGACAAGTACAGGCCTCTACAAATTTAGACAGGATGTTCTTATTTTGAGCAGGTACATAGATGATGATCAACTGGTTGTTAACTTGAAGAAACAGGACACAGACTTAAAGTGGCCTGATATTGTGGAGTCCTGGGAATCCCTAACAATAGGAGCTGTGCAATTTCTGAAAGGAACATCAATCTTTATAGTTGGGGATTCAACTGAAATAAATCAGAAAGTTGCTCGAGAACTTGCAGTTGGCCTTGGGTATAACTCTTTTATTTAATTTTTGTAGAAAATGCTAGTTGCTACTTTCTACTAATTTGGGGACATTTTTTAAATTATCATTCCAGTATAGTTTCTTTGCTTCTAGCATATCTTATTGATTTTTCCAGCAGATTCCTATTTATCACTCGAGCTGTCAACAAGGAATTAAATATCAGTATCAAGAGATATATCGATGGTCCCAAAAAACAGATATATCGATAGATATATCGATCGTATCGAAAATATCGATATCGATTTAAAGAAATGATGGATATTACTAGTTAAACATGGAAATTTTCAGCATAACTCTGCAAAATAATGGATTAAACTATAATACACAATTTAGAATCAAAATATTGCAAATTAAACATATGTAAGACAAGTTTATGTTGTATTTGGTATAATAAAGTGTGCCATGCTGGGCAAAATAAATCACAAATTTCTACAAATTTTACACTAAAATGTTACATAACATTAAAATTTTAAAATATATATCATTTACAAAATAACAAATAAATAAATCAATAATCTTGTATACAAGAAAAATCTCCACCTTAGACCTATACTTACCGAAATATCGGTAAATATCGATAAAGATATGCAAGTCTAATATCGTTTCGATAGCCACAGATATACGGATATATCAGAGATATATTGAGCATATCGGAGATATTTTATTCGATGGTTGTCAATGACAATCCTATTACATAGGCAATACTGCTTGCCAATTCAAAGTAACTTCCACTAATCTGAACAGGGAAAACCAGTAACCCTCGAGCCTGTATATTCTGTTCTTGTAAACTTACTGCTTACTGAAATCGAGTTTTGTTAAATTATTGTTTCTATCCTTCCATAGTTCCTATATTATTGTCATTTTGGACCTTCATTTCTTTTGTTTGATTCATTTATGATCTGAGCAGATAGTATGGAATCCTTGTCTGTCTGTATTTCTCAAAAAAAGATCTGTCACTGACACATCTATGCATTAAAACTAAGAACTGTGACTCGGTTTTGTGGCTTAAATCAAAGGATTGGAAGCATCTGCTTGTAACTAGGATGCATCTTTATCTCTTTATATATCTCCTCTGTCCTAAAGAGTTTCCTACTTGATTGATTTGGTTTTCAGGTATACACCACTCAATACAAAAGAGTTGCTGGAAACGGTTGCCAAGCAAACCATTGATTCATGTGAGTATGTATATACTGAATGCTGGTTACTGGTCATTAAAGCCAGTTCTCTTCCTCCCTTAATCTTGGACCGCATGACTAAATCCTCTCTCTCTCTCTCTCTCTCTCTCTCGGTTCCTCAAACTTTAGGGAATTTTATTTTATTTCCTTTTCAGGGTGCGAAAGTGGGGTTTGGGTTTTGTTTCTCAACAACAACAGTGATTATAATAACTAAACTTTTAAGAGTGAGGACCTCTTTTTATGGAGAAGACTGTATTGTTTGTTATGTGATATCATACAAAATGCTCAAAGTGACTTGTATTCCCCATCTTGCAGTGGATTAACAAGTGTAAATCAATTCCAGGGGTGATTGCTGAAGGTCCTGACTCAGTAGCAGAAGCAGAAAGTTCTATATTAGAAAGCCTGAGTAGGTATGGTCTATGGCTTGATTTGTCTTTATAACTTTGCTGTTGCTGAAAAGATTAAACATCTTTGGCTGGGCTTGGTTGGCGCTGCAGTCATGTCCGTGCTGTTGTTGCAACATTAGGAGGGGGGCATGGAGCTGCTGGAAGGGCTGATAGGTGGCAGCATCTTTATGCAGGATTTACTGTGTGGCTATCAGAATCCGAAGCTATAGGTAACCTGTGTTTTGTCTCCTGTTCACTTCTTATTTTGGATGAACAATTCTTTATCAGTATGTATTGTGAGGAATACATGTGTTTAAAAGTAGTTGTTTTCAACGTCTTTGGAACCCACAAAGTTTACATCTGAACAGCCTATTGTAGAAGTTATTTGATTATTTCCAACTTTTTACAGAAAGATTGATCTCATTTTACTCTCTACAACTTCAGGATATATATTTCACTAAGTTTGGTTAGAACATGAAATATATCGTGGATCACTTAATGCAGAAAAGAACTTCAGAGTTCATAAGTTCAATGTTCTACAACCATGTCTTATGGAAAAAAAAAAGTGTTTTATTACCATGGAGAACATTTTTCAGATTACATACCTATTTCACTTCCAAACCATGGCCTAAACTTGCAAGTGCCCCACTCAGATGTCTACTTATCATAGTGATGGCTTTGGTTGCCATAAAAAGTACTGCCCTCCAAATCAAATGATTAAACAATGAGATCAATTTCGTTTTCATATTACAAATGTTTTGATGTTTTAGTCCTTGCAGTCAAAGACAGTCCTAGGAAAATTTTGAAATCAGTTCTTTCTATATTACAAATATTTTGAAAAAATTTCATTGGCTCTGCATAGTCCAGGAATAATTGAGATAAATTCTGTAGAATACCGTGATGTGGTGATAAAATTGAAGTGACAAAACAAAAAATGCATTGGATAGTTATCATTATTAAGAGATCCAATCCTTTTGGTCATTAAGGCATTGAAAAGGAAGGATAAAAAGAAAGGTCAATTGACAACAGAAAAAAAGGGGGGGGGGGGGGGGGGCCGGGGGACGCCCCGGGGGGTATGTACGGGCGGGGGGGGGCTGTTTTGGGGGTGACCCCCCGGATATGGGAAGACCTAACCACACAACAAAATGGGGGTGGCGGCACCGGGGGGTTT
>JAESVK010000739.1:1567381-1638828 GCA_017140935.1 Hamamelis virginiana
GGAAAACACCTCTTGAAATGAAAGACAGTCCTGGAAAGTTTATTGTCTTACAAACCAGTCAAGTGAAAAACATACAAAACAACAAAATTGCCTTTACAGAACAAGGAGAGTAATGAAATATTTAGTTAAGTGGAAAAACATTAGTAGACTGAATATATGTGAATAACAATAGCAAATTTTAGTGATTAAACAAATAACTGTTCAAAAAATATTTGGCATTTAACTAGATGGAAGTTATTCTCAGCCCTAAAGAAACGGTACCATGCTCCTCTTCGTACTCTGCAGACCAACTAATACTTCCTTAATACTCTATAGTTCGCTTGTTTAGGATTCTTTGTTAGACATAGATTGCTACATAGTTGATGTTGTTTTT
Organism: Hamamelis virginiana; assembly: GCA_017140935.1. Taxonomy (NCBI): domain Eukaryota; kingdom Viridiplantae; phylum Streptophyta; class Magnoliopsida; order Saxifragales; family Hamamelidaceae; genus Hamamelis; species Hamamelis virginiana. The sequence continues at coordinate 1,567,755 of JAESVK010000739.1, forward strand.
CTCAATAAAACTCCTTTGTGTATATGCAAAAAGGATAGAGTGTTTTGGTGATTGACCAATAGAATTGATTATTTCAGGAAATGTGAGTCTTTTTCCTCGAGATATCAATTTTACCACTTCTCTAGTCCGGTTTACTTTTTTACACATATCCCCCTCCCCCCTCTCTGTCTTCTTCAAATCCTACAGTAAATTCAAATTGGCATTTTTGCTCCTTTTTTTTCTCGTTTTAGTTCCAACTCCCAATGTCCTAGCACTTTCTTGTCAGAGACCAATGTGAGCTCTTGCCTAGTACAATGGTAAGTTTGTAATAGAAGAGATTCCATAAATTAGCACTGAACTGAGTGGTAAACGGTCTTTATGTTCGACTTCTAATGTAAGGACCAAGGATACTGTTTTGTCACTGGGCAGCTTCCACTCCATGTTTTTGTCATGGGGCAACGTCCATACCATTTCCGCATGGTCTTGAATTTCATCTTCCAGTCCTCATTCCAAAAATTCAACAAACTTGTAAGTTCGAGTTTTTGTTAGTTGTACTCTTGAAAGCTTGGATATCAATGTAATTTCAGTCTAGTTGTATGCGGAACGTAGCTAAATTTTCAACTTCAGTTCTATGGATTTTTTTTGTGCCCTTTATGGATCCTTTCTTCTGTTATTCTATTCTTGTAAAGCTTCCCATGTCTCATTGTAGCACTCATCATCTTGAGTATTCAATGTGATGGAGGGTCGGTGTTGTAGAAGCCGTAATAGGGATTCTCTGGCAGTGTGGAAGATGGTGTCTTATGCTATTCTTTGGATGACGTGGAAGGAAAGGAATAATAGAATATTTTATGGAGTTGAGCTCCCTTTGAACATTCTTAGGAGGAAAGTGGTTAGCAAACTTTTTGTGTGGAAAGGTACAGCAGTTTATGGGGATCGGTTGTCTTTCCACAGTTTTGTTGAGTCTCTTAAATTGTAATTTTTTCTGTTTTTTGGTCTTTTGGTTTGTATAACTCATATGTACTGGAGCATTTTTGCTCTCTTCCTTTTTATAGAAATCATATTTACATTCAATTTTCAAGTCGTGAGATTATGTGCCCTGTCTGATTATCAATACATTACTCCTACGATTCAGTTCGCTTAGCTTGCCTTTAGTCATCAAGAGTAAGAAGAAGGATCTCTTACTTCTCTTTCCTTTTTTGAGATCCTTCTCTTTCCTGTTCTTTTTTTTTTTTTTTTTAATAGTTCTTACTTGGTGTGGGAAAGGTGTGTGCAATGGAAAATGCACACACTTTTTTTTTTGTTTTTGGAGGTGGGGGAAGGGGGGCGACCGTTGTTACATAGTAGTTAAGAATGGTGTTTGTTGGCGCACGCAGATGAGTTCCTTTTTTCTCATTAAAGGAAACATTCATTCACAAGCAGCCCTGTGTTTCTAAAGCCCCAGGACAGCCATTCCTGTTGTCACTAAGAGACCATCTGCAGTAAACTAGCAATGGCAACGGTAACCACCTCTGAAGTTCAAGGTCTCATAATCTGCTTGTGTCCCTGCTTGTAGTCGTTATACTATCACCAAAGGATATTATTGGTACCAAACATTAATATATACATGCATGCTTAGATTCATACATATATACACACATACATACATGGAACGTGCATGCATGCTTGCATGTATTCTTTTCTACCTATGGAAGCAGTTTGACATAAATCTTATCCATGTAACAGAGCCACACTGATTTTAGCAATCCTCTATCCATATCAGACATTAACACCCATATCAGCATTCTTGTGCATAATATATTCCAATTTATGTTCTCCTAGGAAGTATCATTAGTTGGATTAAAATGTTCACTTTATTAGAAATTGAAAAAAAACTAATGTCTCCTGAAGCCTCTTTGAACACAATACACAAATGGTTGATGTGGCTTACTGGTCTACTAGTAGACATTAAGATCTAATAATTAACAGGTCAATTTGAAAGATCTACATAGTAAAAGGTAGCTCAATTCATTCATCTGATTTTAGAAGGCTGATTTTAAGAGAACAACATGCCCAACCGGTCTCAAATCAGTAGTTTAAATCCAACATTAATGTCACCCCAGCTTTACACAGGATAGACCAGTTGTGTTGCACAACATAAACTTAAACACGTGGTCACTTGCATGATTACTTTGCTGATATAATGCATCTCTATTTGGCTAATTATGTTTGGAGTGAGTTCACAAACACACTAGGTGCACTCGGATAAGATAGGCCAGAACCATCTGATTATGCTAATTTTTTCATTTGAAAATCTCTTAAGTGGCCCATATAGTTATGCATTTTTAACCACTAAAAATGTTCCACATGTATAGTTATAGTGCCTAGACCCAGACTTTGGTATGAGGCGTAGTAAAAAAAAACTATCCCTTGGTAGTTGAGATTTCTTTTCTTTATGAGTTGCATTTTAGTTTTCAGATGTGATGATTCTTGATAACTATGAATGCAGATGAAGAGTCAGCAAAGGAGGAGGCTAGGAGGCACATTCAAGATGGCACTCTATCTTACTCAAAGGCTGATGTGGTTGTCAAGCTCCAGGGTTGGGATGCTGATCATAGTAAAACTGTGGCTCAGGCTTCCTTGAGTGCCCTTAAACGATTAATACAGTCAGATAAGAAGCTTCCAGGTACCTATTAATCCATTATCACATCATTAACTCCATAATTTCTCTAAACTTACAAAGAACATGGATGACCTATGCATATGGTCAGAATCCACAATTATGAAAACCAAATTGCAACAAAGGGTTGGAAAATTATGGTTTATTTCAAAACTAGAGAGTCGTTGGTGTGGTTATCTACCTTGATAATTTTTGTGTAACAAAACAAATTACAAGATAAAAATAAACTAATTCCTAAAAAAAGGGGGGGATTGTTGCACCCAATGGGAATGGCAGGCCATGTTTTGTTTGTAGAACTCAACGCAGTAAACACATCTCCTTCTTACCTCCCCTGTGACTTTTGCAACTATAATTTTGAAAATAGAAATGTGTCCATGTTATCCCCAGTGCTTTGGAGGTTTCATGGATCATAGTTGCTGATGATGTTGATGACTTATTGACTATGACTGGCTTCGAAAATTTCTATTGAAAGCAATGCCCAGCCTAAAAAGACAATTTTTCTGTAGAGTGCAATGCCTGAAGAGATACTCTAGACAACGACAGTAGAAACTTACCCTGGCTTTTTGGAAAGGGTGAAAGAAGTGAAACAACTTCCACTAGCTTTTTAAATCAGCCAAAAGTAGTTGGGAATGAGACATTTTGGAGGGAGAGATGGACTGAAAATTACTAATATATGGCAATAGCCAATCAGGATTTGAATTATTTGCTGTGAAATGACTTTAGAAACAAAGCAGTAGTGAGGTGTCGCATTTTGTGCAAAAAGCAATGAAATGTTTGCACTTGCAATGGCCAACCAGTTGCCCTTCTTTCTTTTCTCTTCCACCCAAAACCTCAGCGAAAATGAGAAGTGGGTGGGGGTTTTAAAAGAAAGAAAGGATGGATCATTTTGACATATCAACACACATTTAAGCTTGCACGCGTGCACGCACATACGGATAAGTCGTGTCCTCAGATTGCAAACTGACTTTATAACCATTCAGAAAGCACTTACCTCCATTTTTTCATGGTCTGTGTTTTAGTAAATAGTATAAAATGTTTACTCGGAATATGGTTTTGTTGGCAATAACTCTTACTGCACCTCTTGTTTAAACTCAATTTGATGATGGCATGATGCTTTAGATACCTTAAATGATGGAACATAATCAAGAAATGTTGGCCTTCAATATAATAAAAAAATAACAAAATTCAAGAATATTTGAAAATGAGAGTGTTCAAGTATGAGTAAATAGAGACATGGAGTATTGAATTGTAATCAGCCTGTGCTTGACCAGTCTTTCTGCTATGTTTTGAAGGTAAGAAAAGCCTCTACATAAGGTTAGGATGCCGCGGAGATTGGCCAAACATCAAGCCACCTGGGTGAGACCCATCAACTGGTGCTGACTTGTCTCCTAGTACGTTGTAGTGTTGATCATGGTACAGTGAAAAAACTGGTAACAGCAACAGAAATTTGCTTCTTCTTTCCACTCTGTAAGGGATTTTTTTGAACTAATTCAATCCTCAACCTACTTGTCTGATCAATTCAATCCTCTATAGTCTATATAGAAGAATGAAAAATTATTATGCCCAAACACTAGAGCAACAGAATCACAATATCTATATGGAATAGTTAGCCCCAAGTGCCTTTAGATGGTGTGTGGGAAATACATTCCTATTGCATTGGAAAATGTTGGAGCATATCCTCTGCAATCCTGCATTCCTCCAATTACTTTTAAGAATAATAGTTAGCTGGTTTTAGGATGGGATTTTACTTAATACTTTCACTGGGTTCAACAAAAATATACTCAATAGTGCATGAATGAATTTGCTCACATACAGCAGTTCTGGAAGCCAAATTGTGAAAACAAAGCACACGTATTCAAACAGCAGAATCTGGAAAAGATCCCCAGCAGATCAGTACCATATCTTATAACAGTGTAACTTTCACTTGGAAAGTTTTCAACGCTGGAGTTCATGGTGCTTCATCAACATAAAACATTCTGTGTAAAACTTTTTACATCTTCCTACCTTTCTAATGTTGGGACTTGGGAAGTTACTAGTTATTCAAGAAAACAACTAGAAACCCAAAGAGTTTGGCATGAGTAAAATGGGCACGACCTAAAAGTTTAAAAAGGTGTCATTGCCATATTCAAACCACAGCTAGTTTTAAGTTTTAACTATATATATATATATATATATTAGGGTCACGTTCACCTTGCCTCTTATTTTTACCCCTATGTTTACCTTTAGTTTTCAAAACGCTACATGTGATATGTATTTTGACGAACCGTCCATTGGATTAGATACTCTTCTTATGCATGCCATATATCCCGAAAATTGTAGTGACCCATTGGTTAGATTTTAAACCTAATTCAGCTCCACGGCAAAACCAATCCAAATTTAATTCGGTTCGGTTCGGTACAATAGGTCTTCCTAAATTCCATAATCTTGACTCCATCATAGATACTTAAGGGCTCCATTTTTCCCCTACTCTAACAAGTAACAATATAAAAGCCAAACCTCCACATAATTATACAATTGAACAAAATAACAAATCATATAACTAAGGCACCGTTTGGATTTATTTTTTATAAGTACTTATTTGCTTTTTTAAAAATTTGCAATGTGTAATTTCTTAGAAAAATTTTAAAAAAAGCAAATAAGTACTTATAAAAAATAAATCCAAACGGTGCCTAAATTTATGTAATAAAATAATATGTACACAAAATTGCAAGCTTGAGCAACTTTTATCAAGAGCAAAGAACTGGACTCTTTAAATACTTGCAAAGTATTAACCATTATCTAAATGAACAGTAACTAAGATAAAATGAGGTTTAGTCCAATAATCCAAATAAATAATCTACTTATTTAATACATGCCAATTCAAAAGAAAAAATTGTCTCATACAAAAAACAAACAAAACCATAAATTTTTAATATCCAACAAGACAACAACCATCAACACATGAACTATCCAACTTGCTAATATAAATTGTACCTAACGCAAAGTTGTATGAGGTAACCTCCATAAAGCCAATTGCAGAACTTATTTTGACAAACCAGCCGTTAGATTAAATACTCCTTAAAGTGATCGGCATTCCATAGATGATATAGCTCTTTCCTCCCAAAGTCCTCTAATATGTAGGTTCCCAAGCCTACATATTTTGCTCCCTCTGAGCATTCATCATTTCAACAATAGCTATGTATTTATCACTTCTTCTCAAGAGCTCTGCTATAGTTTTTGAACAATTTTGAGAGAAAGAGAGAGTACAGAGGTTTTCCTAGTTGTGGTTTTCCTAGTTACAACCCATCCATCAGTGCGGTAATGGCGATCTTTTTGTTGATTTTGTTAATCTCAAGCGCCTTAACATTGAAACATTTCCCTTAGGGACTCCTCTTTCCTGTATCGAACACTAAATAGATAAATCTTTGTCCTTACATTTACGACTACTTGTGAAGTCACCAACAAAAGCCCTACTATATTGGTTGAAAAAATTGATCAAGCTTGGCTTTAAACTCTTAAACCAAACCCCAACCGATCCTCTCAAAGTGATGGCTAAAGCTTTGCACCTCGTCACTTCCAAGGCCCCCTAAAACAGCAACAGAAACTTGAAAGATTCCAAATGGTCTGACGGGGCAATCATCCTGGTGTAATTCTCAAGCTATGGCATCTTGAACCTAATGCTCCATTTGGTTCAAGGGAGGAATGGAATGAGGGGGACGAGGGAGGGAAAAGTGAAGGGATGGAGTGGGGGAGTGTATGTTTGGTAGAGAAGGGAAGAGAGGGGGAACGGAGAATTGAGGGAAAGACTTTGTAAAAATCACCTTTTTCTCATCCTCTTATTTTTGGGCAAATGAAAGGAGGGAAGAAGGGATGAGGACAGCTGGAGGAAAAGTCAATTTTTTCTTTCTACATTTTTATATTTATAAAAGGACCATTTTTTAAGTACTAAACAAATAGGGATAAAATAGTAAATTATGTATTCCATTATTTCCCTCCTCCTCACATGCCAAACACATTGGAATGAATGAAGCCACTTTTCCATTCATTCTACCAAACACGCAGAAGGAAAGTGGGTCTCCCTCCCCTGATTATGGAAAGTCCATCCCTCCTACTTTTCTTTCTTTCACTTTTTCCACTTTTTCATTCTTCTTACCAAATGGAGCATAAATGCTCCGTTTGGTAGGAAGGATGGAAAAATGGAAGGAATGAAAGTATCTCTCCTACTTTCCTTTCTTAGGGAAGGGAAACCCTTCTTCCTTCCTATGTGTTTGGTACGATGGAAGGAAAAGGGATTTCATTCATTTTGCCTGTTTGGTAAGTAAGAATGAGAGAAATGATGAATTGTATTGAATTACAATTCTACCCTCACATATTATTGCAATAAAGTTGGCATTCAATGCATGATAATCCACTTCACTCACTCAAGCATTAACAACAAAAAAGTGAAACCCTTTTGAAAAAAAAAATCAAAAGGCATAATGGAGCTTTGAAAAAAAAAATCAAAATAACCCATAATTTTCTTAACCCAAAATTGAAAAAAAATAAAATCACCTGGTTAATATATGTTCTTTTAAAAAAAAAAAAAAATCTTCATGAAAATAATAAAGAAAGAACCCCCACAGTTTGGACGCCTGTGTATTCTATTTTAAAATTGCCTTCTCTCTCTAGAATAGAAAGTGGGTTGCTGGAAACATAAAGCAATAAGGGACAATTATGGGTTTTTGAAAAAAAAAATAATAAGGACAGTATTGTATTTTCAACCCCTAATATGACATGTCCATCCCTTTCCCTCCCCTCATCTACCCAAATTTGGGCAGATTGCAAAAAGCTTCTCTTCCCTCCCTTCTCTCCTCCATTTTTCCCTCCCTTCTCCCCTCCCTCCCATACCAAACACACCACTTAACCCTTTTCCTTTAACTTTTCCCTCCTCCCTCTCTTCCCTCCAAACAAACAGGCCATAAGTGCAAAAAGCTCATGCAAGATTTCGTCCAAATAAGAGGGAACGATTTGATTCACTAAGTGTTGGTTAGCGTTGATGCCTTATCTTTTAAGACCTTTATGACCACACCGAGTGAAGCATAGACCTCATTAAATCTTGCATTCACATTCTCTCGAGGTCGGGCATAAACCAAGGATAACATTAAAAGTTCCCGACTACCTTAAGATTTGAACCCCCTCTCACATTGCCTTCATAACATATCCTCATCACTCTTATCTGTTCTCGTGGTGGTAACTTCTTCACCAACTTTGCTCCTCTCCCACTCTTAAATGGTCTTAAAATCAGTTCATATCTTCATCACCAACAAGGGGTTCCAACCACAATCGACACCTATAAAACTAGCAAGGGGCAGAATGTCGGGACTGTAGTAGAACAAAAACGTCATGGTGAGCCGACTATATCGACAGTGGTTGGGCCAGCAAGTTCAACTATACTTTCGTCAGCTTTTGTTGAATCTCCTCATTCGACGCCACATCTCTCTTTAATAATGTGATGATGGTCTTTAGTTTTATCTCCATTATCCAACCATCGATAAATGACTGCACTAATAGAATAAATTGATTTTGGTAATTTGTTGCCATTGCATAGTAGCTAATCGACATGTTACGATAAAATTTCTTCATTAGCAACTCCTCTAGAATAAATGCAAACCTTTTTTTATTTCGATGAGAACACGAATGTTTACTCGTTTTACACAAACGACCCCAAACTATTGATGCCGAAATTTTTCTTTATAATCATAATCCACACACTCTCTCAAGAATATTAAAATAAAAATAAAAATAAAAATAAAAATAAAAAGAGAAGACAAAAACAAAACAAAACAAAGAATGGACGTGCCAGAAAGGTGTGACAAGGAACTCTCTGGCAATCAAGCTAATTAAAGAACTAGACTATTAGAAGGAGAGTTTGAGTTTGAGTGATTGCATACGTTTGGAAGCTTTTTAGAATCCCTTAATATAGATGGAGGATGAGATCTCCATTATCCTTTGATTTTGGAAATTTGAATTGGAATTTACTTTTCTTTGTGATAAGATTCCATTTCAAGTGTAATTCCATGATTTCCGAAGTTTTGGAAGTAAACCGAGATGTAACTCTTCGACCTCATTTTCATACTTTCCAGTGTCACCATCCTAATCTTCTTGTCCTCATTCTCGTCCAACGGTTGAGTTCTCTGATTGGCTAATCAGATTAACTCATCTGGAAAGGTTGACTCACCCATATGGTTAGCTTGTCTACATAGGTCAGCTTCTCTATATGGTGACTTGTATAAAATAATTAGTTCCTCGTAAGAGGAGGTTATGATCATATCGGTATGTGTATGTGTTTTGATGTCAAGTGAGGTCAACCTCTAGGATAATTTGATGAGGTCGGCCAAAAGATAAGGCGATAAAGCCAGCCAAAGGAGACAGTTATAAGGCTAGCCAAAAGATAAGCTAAGTAAAAGGATCGAGTAGCTTCATCTCCTCTTCAAAATGAAATAGTTACAATAAGTTTCTTCATCTCTTCAAGTTGAAGATGTAGTAAGGTCAACGAAATGAAGAGAACATAAGCTAAGTTTAGCCAAATGAAAAGAACATAAGCTTGGCCAAAAGAAGTGAACATAAGCTTAACCAAATGAAAATAACATAAGCTAGTGTTGGCCAGGTAGTGTCAGCACCCTCGCGAGCATGCAATAGGGTCCATGGTGTTAGTTGCATGCTGGGTTTACTTTAAGAAAATAAAGTTGCACCCTTTCCAACAACTTAAGTTTTTAGAGTAGTGGTAAGTGTTTGATCCCAACAAGTGGTATCGGAACAGGTCACGGGTTCAACTCCCATCGTAAGGCATGGGAAGTATGAGCTTTGAATGCATTGATGTTGAGGGATTGTTGGCCAAGTAGTGCCAACACCCTCTTAAGCTTTTGGAGTAGTGGTAAGCGCTTGATCCTAACAGCTAGATTCAGCCAAATAAAGAGAACATAAGCTCAACTTGCCCAAATGAAGAGAACATAAGGTTGGTCAAATTATAAGCTCTTATTGTCTCAATGTCTGCCTGATCCCTCGCCATGGTATGGCTTGGTCTTCCTTACAAAAAAATTTTTGATTTGGCAATTGCTTTCCCCTCTTCATGTAAAATAAACCATGTTCAAAAAGGTACTTTTAGAGAATTGTATCAATTTGATTTCTTTCTTACGCCAAACTATGGTTGAACCAAAACACTATAAGATTGTGTTCTTTTGCCCAGAATTTCAAAACCAAAGAATTTTCAAATGCTAGGACTTTAAACTCTTAAAACTTGAAATTCTAAATATTTCAAAGTTTGACATTCTTTGCCTCTCACGAAATTCAGTCCTGAAGAAAATAATATGTGTATATATATATCACTTAAACTACCCGGATGGAAACCCGTGTAAGAAGCAACCCACAAAGGAACCCAGCCCTAACCCGCTACCCGCAAAGGAACCCAGCCCCAACCCGCTTTCTCACTTGCCCTAAATCAAAGAAAATCTTCACCTAGCTTGCAATGGCCTACTGTGCCGTCGAAGGTGGCTATCCCAGCGATTATATATATATATATAGAGAGAGAGAGAGAGGGAGAGAGAGGAAACTTCACAATCCCCTGTTTACACTCGAGATAAATTCACTGAGAAATACCCAGAAGAATTGTTACAAATTTGCACTTCCACACTTCAAATCAATTGCAAAACCATGCACCCATTTCGTAAATTCTTCACATTCAAGTCATTTTCAACCTCTACCCATTAATACCAAACACTCAACTCGGAGGAAGAACAGCCAATCCAGTGTGAACAATTATCATCAAGCATGAGTGCCCTCTCCTCTTGCAAGCCGCTCGATTTCAAGTTGAACTCGATCTCCTCCAACTTTACTTGGTTCTAACAAATTACAAGACACCTCAGTGACACCTTCACCATGAACAACCAATCCACCTCGTTGCTCCAATTACAATGACGCGTTTTGCTTGAGCTGCTTGTGTTGGACCCTCATCTGGCTTCAGAGGCAAGGACTCTATTTTTGGTGCCCCCGAAGATTGACGCAGGAAGGAGCTAAGCCGCTAGAGATGGAGAACCCTCAATGTTGAATGGAGAGCGACTGGGTGAAGATTTTCTTTGATTTAGGGCAAGTGAGAAAGCGAGTTGGGGCTGGGTTCCTTTGCGGGTTGTCTCCTTACATGAGTTGCCATCCGGGTAATTTAAGTGATTTAATCTAAGCCACATATTTTGATCCAATGGTGGAATCACCTTTGCTGACTTTAGCTTAAAGTCGGGATACCCTGACCAGGTCATTTCTCTATATATATATATCAAAATATTTTTCCCAAATACAACCTTCACCATATGCTCTGTCCTTTGGCGAATACCTAGGCCTTCTTCTGCAAAGGGCAAGCCTAAGAGCCTCCATCACTACCATGGCAGCACCACTTTTCCTACTTTATTCTATTTTTTTTCTTTTCTTTTCTTTTTCCCTTCCATTTCTATATACTTCCCCCCTCTATCTCTCTTCACACCCACAGCCTGCAATTTAGTATTTAATGGTGACGACCTGATGCTTTTTGAGTTGCCAACAATGGCGATAATCTATCAACCTTCCAAAATCATTTGATTTTCTTTCTCCTTCTTTTTTTCCTCTAATTTTCTATGTTGTTAAAATCATCAGATTTGTTGACCAATTAAATGCCCATCATAAAAATACATAGATCTAGCATAAGTTAGTGTTTCCCTCTCTAAGGATTTCGAACTTTTGTAGTCATGCAAAACAAACAGGAAGAGAGAGAGCCACAGCAGCATGATGAGCAATTGCGTAGGCAGTCTGATATGTGACATTATTAAAATATTGCCCATCACTAGATTGTGGGCTCGTTTTGGGGATGATGATGAGGGTCAGTGTGCCGTTGTCGATTATGCCAAATAATCTGCAGTGATAGTGCTTCATCGGCGATGGGGGATTTAAGCAAGAGAAATTGTAGATGAGAAAGAAGAAGCTAGATGTGTTTCAATAGTAAAATCTATGTATTTCTGGAATGGTGTATTTTTTTCATATTTTTAAGACCTTACACATGTCTTGATGACGATTTCGCACATATATAAATGTGCTTTCTTGGGGGTTTGATAGTTTTTGACATTAATATGTAAAATGGCATGATTTTTTGTATTATTTTGAAGACCCATATGGGATGAACACATATATTTCTTCAAAGGTGCCTTTTTTCAAATGGGTAAATACATATTTCTGGAATGGTGTATTTTTTTTCTTTTTTTTTTTACATTACATATGTTTTGATGTAGATTTCGCACATTTATAAATGTGGTTTGTTGGGGGTTTGATAGTTTTTTATATTTATATGTAAAAATGCATGATTTTCTGTATTTTTTTGAATACCCATATGAGAAACACATATATCTGTGGAATGCCGTATTTGTTCATATTTTTCTCACATTATATATTATATTATATATAGAGCAGTTCATTCGTCCTACGTGGCACTCCCACATCGCTTCCCTCCCTCATTCTCTTCTCTCCTTATTTCACTCTTCTTATTCTTCTCTAATTGGTTCACGCATATCTTATTATATATAGAGCAATTTTCTACGCTGATGTGGCGGCTCTAGAATTGCTCCCCTCCTTCATTCTCTTCTCTCTCTTACTTCATTTTAATTGGTTGATTTTATTTAATAAAAATCTCATAAAATAAGATAAGATCTTTCTCTCTCTCTCTCTCTTCATTCTCTTCTCTCCTTAATTCTCTCTCTTACTTCATTTTAATTGGTTGATTTTATTTAATAAAAATCCTATAAAATAAGATAAGATCTCTCTCTCTCTCTCTCTCTCTCTCTCTCTCACAATTAGTTTTAATTATATTAAGATAAGAATTATATTAAGATAAGAATTGAGGCAGATAACCTCCTCCTAAAATAAGATAAGAACTCTCTCTCTCTTTTTCTCAATTGGTTTTAATTATAATAAGATAAGAATTGGGCAACTCTTTCTCTCTCCCTCCCTTGCCGTGAGCAACAGTCCCCTCCTCTCTCTCTCTCCCTGGCATTCACCATCATTAATGTACGTAAGTTTTCATTCTTCTACTTCTCTTCTTCTTATTCTTCTCTATTTCTATATTTATGTTTTCTTTTTGCATTCACCATCATTAATGTACATAAGTTCTCCTTCTTCTACTTCTCTTCTTATTCTTCTCTATTTCTCTATTTATTTTTTATTTTTTTTTAAAAGTGATGTGCTACTTAGTAGTAATGTAAGCTATTGAATGATGCAAATAGCAACTGTATGGAAACACTCTTAAAGGTGGCGAGTGGAGACCATTTATAAACAAGTCTTTTTGAGGTATGAAATATGTCCATAACATAATCCTGGAATTTGTCAAGTAAGTAGACTTAACTACTTTTTCTGATTTTCCTTCTTATTTTTATTTCGTCAAAAAGTAGTTTCTAGAGTTATATTTTTTTCTTATTGTTATCATTTTTTTTTTTTTTTTTGCACGGATAGGAATCAACGGTTACTAATTGAGAGAGGACACTGCATTGCGGGAATTTTGGGGCGCCATGAGGATACAAGTCCACCACATCAAGATAACCTCTACACAAGCCCCGCCTTTGGCGAGGTTCGAACCCGTGGATTCTTACACTGCATTTTTTTCTTTTCTTTTCTTTTTTTTTTTTTTTTTAAGATAGGATACTATATTCTTTAGACTATAAGATCATCTTTAATTTAAAATGGATGTGCTTCGATTGTATTCAAAAAGTATTTTTCTTTTTCTTTTGTTTCTCTTATAGAATGGGTTTTTGGAAGGTTAACCAATTATATTTAAGATTTTAGACCTAAGATAATAATGGATGAAATTATGAATTTGGTTCATAAGGTTGGGTTTCGGTGATTGCCGCGCATCGCGCGGGATGGCTACTAGTATATATATATATAGGAATGTTATTATCAGGTGCACCTGATGCAACTTGCATTAGGTGACCTCATTTAGAACAACTTGCAAATCATCTTTTGAAAAACCGACCTTTGGATTAGATACTCATATGTCTGTACGTCATGTATGCAAAAAATCATAGTGATCCAATGGTTAGTTTTTGAAAAATGTCATTTTGAAACACTGTGACTTTTTTGTTCTTCAAAATATCACTATTTTTTCATAGATGGTTTTTCATAAACCAACCGTTGGATTATTGTGATTTTTAGCACACATGACAAACATAGAAGAAGTATCTAATCCAACGGTCGATTTTTCAAAATGTGCTCTACAACTTGTTCTAAATGAGGTCACCCGATGCAAGATGCATCAGGTGCACCTGATGATAGCACTCTTATATATATATATATATATATATATATATATATATATATATATATATATATAGTCTCGTTCCTGGGACGACTTCCTTATATGAGGACTTAGCCTTTTAGCCAATGTAAAATGGGTATTTTGAAAAACTGACCGTTGGATTTAATATTTTTCATACGTATGACAGGCATGCAAAATATTATAGTGATCGAACTACTGGTTTCTTAAATACAAACTGTAAAAAATTAAATACCTTATAAATCATAATTGGTAATAAAATAAATATAAAAAATTCAAATTTTGGAGATCGGCAATTTATTCTTTTCAAAGACAAATTGAGTTATTCAAATTATTATGGAAAGCTCATACATTCTACTTTGGCACTCATAGGGTGGTATCCAATACCTCCCTCAAAATATCCAATTCACCAAATTTTTCTAATATTTTTCAGCTTAACGAGCCTACTTTGAATGATCATATCTCTTACATAAAAATTTTAATTTAAGTGATTCAAATTCATGTGAAAAGATATCATGTCATAGTTTTAATAGAAATTTGAATCAATCAATTTGGTTTTGAAACAAAAAAGTTACAAGCCTTCAAAATTGAGAAAAAAAATTATATTTTTCTACATAAAATTAACTTGGAAAATTATGGATTCCCCCCCCCCCCCAATTTGGAGGCCTATAACTTATTCATTTCAAATCCAAATGGAGTAATTCAAGTTGTAATCGAAAATATGTCATGAGAGCTTTCTATAGCAATTTGAATTACTCAAATCAAAGTTCATACGTGGGAGATATAATCCTTCAAAGTAAGCTTGTTAAATAGGTGGAGTTTATAATTTTGCCAAACATTAGGGGATGTCATTGCAATTTACATTTGCAAAGAAATAAAGGTATTTTAGTCATTATATATACCTATTGATGGAAAAAATAACAGAAGGGATGTGTGTGCAAATAAATGTAAACTTTAGGGGGTTCATTGGAATTTTTCAAAACTTAGAGGAGGTCCCTATAATTACGCTGAACCTCAAGGGAGGTCAATGCATTTTACCCTAAAAAAGATAGTTGACTTACAGGACTTCTTGGGTTATCAAAAGGAATTCTGGATCTATTGCGATACTGAGATTATTTGAGTGACTTTGGACTAAAAAACCTAAAATATAAGCGTCTTTGGAATTGAGAATCTTAACTTTTATTTAAGATTGAATTCGCTAAATTTTAAGAATTTTAAAATTTTAAGAAATTGTAAAATTCCAATCCAAAAAATGTCAAAAGAAGACTGAAATTCCCTCAATTCCTAGGAATTAAGAAACCCACTTACCAATGAAAAGGAAAAGAAGAGGACAATAGGAATGGAATTTGATTCTTACACAGCATTCAGGAATAACTCTGGGCATCCCTTTTACTAGAAATGACTATTCTCCTTTAAGATATGATTGCCATCCGAGCATGCCCGTAACCAAAAGGGATTGTTTTACGGCTCTACATGAAACAACTATGCCATAGATTAGACCAAACAGAAGTTCCTTTGCTCAAGACTAAAGTTCACCTCACTTCGACCAACCCCTCACCCCAATCTATGGACCAAACTTATTATAATTTCCGCCCCTCGCATGGTTTGTTTTTTTTTGTCACCACCCCACAAATTTCCCAAACTACTCCCAACCTTTGGTTCGCTACACCCCATTTTCAAAAACTTCCCTCCCTCATTTCTTTGCACTTCCTCATCTGATCATCTCTCTCTCTCTCTCTCTCTCTCTCTTAGTCTCCATCTTTTTTCTTTTTTTTTCCTAAAACTTACAGTCTCCATCTCTCTTTAAAAAATTCACAAAAAAACAAATAAAAATGCAAAGAAAAAATTGAGATATGCATGTCATACATGTATAAATATACGCATACACACACCAGTATATTGATATTGAATGAAAATGAAGGGAAAAAAAACAAATAAAAAATAAAAATAAATAAAAATACAGAGAAAAAAATTCCATTTTGTGACCTGATTCTGTTACTTAAAATCTAACATACTTATTCGGTTATCCTTGGATTGAACAAACATGATATGTAAGGTTTCATTGAACCGAACATATCGTGTTTGTTTGGTTCTAGTTTACCGAACAGATTGCGATTCACAAATAAATAAATAAAACACGGGCATCATCTTTTATTGCCAAAAAAAAAAAAAATGTAAACGCTATCAATAACATCATTCTATATATGGATTTTTATGAGAATGGGGTAAAGAGGGTATTGATTGAGAGGTTAAAAATTAAAATGGCTTGAAGACTGGTTATTTAGAATTTATGGGTGAGTTGTATAAATCAAACCCAAAAGGGTATATTTGGTAAATTCAATAGTACAATGTCGTTATTAATAAATTTGCACAAAGGTACATTTGGGTGGGGAATAGAAATCAACTGAGCCCAAACATATTCAGGCCTAGTGGGTTGATAACAGTCAGCAATAATAAACACAATTCAATTCACAGGAATATATACTTACTTGGGAGAGGTACGAAAGTACAGTAAACTAGGTGACGACGAAGCCAATAGTGCTCGTAGCTCCATCCGACGTGAAGAGTGTGGTATGGCGGGAAAAAAAGAATTGGCCGGTCCGTACCAAGTTCATGTTGATAAATGTGCTTGAATCTGTATCATCTGTTTTTTTTTTTTTTTGGTGTTTGGATTGTGCTTGGGTACAAAATTCATTTAACATTATTCAAATATTTCATTCATCTAAAGATGATCTCCACTACATAAACAAATCGTCAAAGCATTAAAAAAAAAAAAAAAAAAAAAACCCACGGCACAGAGGATCCAAAAAAAAATTGCCACCGAAATTTTAGGGCAATTGAAGAAGAAATAAGGAAGATTGATGGCTTTTCAGCCATTTATGAGATAATGTTTTAGTTAGGTCAATCAACTAGTGGAAGCAGCAATGCAAATCGTATCGTCTAGCAGCTAAACAACACTTACTCAGGCCTCACTGATGATGGAACCCATATCTTCGCAAAAGTATCAGATTCATCCTCCCTCATTCTGCCTTCTGTTATCTTAATATAATATTTTTCAGGTCACAATTCCGGCTTTTCAAAACCCTAGAACCTAAGCACTAAAGTCAAGCATGATGCATGCCCTTTCTCTTTTTCTTTTCCTTTCTTTCAAAAAAAAAGAAAAGAAATGATGGAGCCATTAATGAGAAAAATATCAAAAAAGCCTCACAGACCTCAGCAACCAACATTAGAACCTACCTACTCCCACAAAAAGACTTTATGATCCAAGGCTACATTGGAACGAGGTATTCGCTGCGCTCAATTATTTTCCCTTCTCAACTTTGGACAGATTAATAAAACATGTCATATTATCCTCCATGCAATTAGTTCCCTTGAAAAGATCATGTGGTTCACCCGTTGCCTCTGGAAAATGGGCGTCCGCGGAAGCTTAGCTTAAGTCGCAGATTCAAAATGCCTTTCCCATTAGAACTTTGCTTCACGGTTAACGCCTCAACTAGTCGACTGAAGAATATAATACTGAAGAATATAATTATTTAAGAATGAAAATATCTTAAAATCAGTCCTGCCATAACTTACTTTGACCTAGATTAGGCCCAGCTCAAGCAAACTCAAACCTGATTCTCTCTCCAAAGACACAAGTTAGCCTCCACTTGTCTTGACTGAGATATCAAACCCTGTCGAACGCCTCAAATTTCTTACTCGTAGAAATATAAACATAAGCAATTGAATTATATGGGACTCAATGCATAAACCAATATGGTTGTAAATAGAAACACAACATTCATGGATTCTAGATCACTGTAAGCCCAGTTAAGCTACACCAAGTAGCAACTTTTAAGGAAGAATTTATGTCTGATGGCGGTTAAAAAGTTCATTGCTAATTGGATATTAACTTACCCCGCATCAGCTCAGCGAAGTGCACAATGCACAATCATAATAAAGTTTCTTCCAAGAACCCTTTCATGCACCTTTATATATTCCAAATTAAAAGTACACCCCCTAAGATACGTTACAGGCCGAAGACTACTTTCTAAGGAACTATAAATATAAGTTGAAACAAAGAATAAATTGGACAGTACACATCCAGAAATATTAACATTCAGGTTTCGAAATGTCACAGACCGGCCAGTATGATTATAGAAATCTGCCACTCCAAGGAGAGAGTTCCACTAATTACCATGTCTTTGTTCAACAACTCATGAATAAAATTCACTAACAAAAAGGAAAGAACAAATCCTAGCACTTCTGACCAACCTAAACATACAGTCCTTCACACAGGACTATTATGGTATCCACCACTTCATGTCGACGCATTTCTAACACACGAGCATCAAACAACCTAGTCTTCAGAAATATAAAACTCCATGGACATTAAACAAAGCCAACATACCATATTCCACAGAAGAGATGTGCTCCAGTCAATTAAAGGACACCTGAACTTTCCAGTTCCTGCTTTGGCTCTGCCAATTCACACTCAAATTTTGATGGTATCTGCAAAAATACCAAGTGTATTAATGGACCAAAAGTTTAGGAAATTCCTAGAGTACTGAAACAATTTGAATCAAATGTACTCCCAAGTTAAGAAACAAGGCTGCAATTGACACTGGAAAGAAGAATATATCTTAAACAAGGTACAAACACTACCACTGTAAGTGTTCAGGCTGCTATTACCAATGAGGTAATGCATCACAATTTTTTATCAAGAAAAATTATATTAAAAATTAAAAGAAGTGCTTAAAAAGCCCTTGTACATGCAAGGTATATAAAATGCTAAAAATGGAAAGGCTGTCTATTATAGATGTAATGACTCTTAAGGCAACTATGGAAAGAGACCCAATTAAAAACATGAGTCTCTCCATACAAAAAGAAACCTAGCTAGCTTAAGCTTAAACTTTTCACAAGGGAACCCTATCTCCTAAAAAATTCTACCATTCCTTTCTGTCTAATAAATTGAGTCCAAAAAATTGCATGAGGTACTAATTTACACACCACTAATGAGTCTTTCTAACAGCTCTTAGGTCACCAACCTTCCACCAATTGAAAAACCGAACGAGGAACACCCAATGGAACCCAAAAAATAGTAAAACAGAATTTCCACAAAAGCCTCCTTACTTCACAATGAAGTATGAGGTTGTCAACCAACTCCACTGCTGCTTTGCACATGACACATCCATTTTGCAAAGCCACATTCTTTCTCATCAAATTATCAAGTGTTAAATATTTATTCCATATTGTTGTCCACATGAAGTCACCTTTGTAGGTAACAACAGTAATCAAACCTTAGTAATCAAGAAACAATCAGTCACATTTAGATAATGTAACACAAAATGACATTAATGAGAACAAAATGAAAAACTTGTTTAAAATAAAAATTTTAAAATTTGAACATATCATTTTAGTTATATTGCTCAAACTATATTTCATTCTTTTTTTTTTTTTTCACACAAATTCACACAATGCATTGTTAATTTCTATTAAAACTATTTTGTATTTTTTACTAAAAATGATATAACTTATACCCCATTTTTCCATGGTACAATAACACGCTAGCGCCTGTTAAGAAGTTTTAGATCATATTATGTGTCCTCATGTGGTTGCCCGATTTATTTCGATGATTTTTAGGATTTTTTTTTCCAACATTCCATTATGCGTAATGTTTGACTGCGACAGAGATGAAACGATTCCCGCAACCTAGATTTTGAACCATGAATCAATCATATATGAACTCCAAACTATAGCAGCCCAAACATCACAAGCACATACATAAATTAATACCTAGATCTTCTGTTATATTAACCTGATATCTATTTATTTTTTTATTTTATTTTTTTTTGGTTTTAAAAAAGCAAATCGCAAGTAGATAATCACTGTGTAGCCCCACGAGCAAATACATTTTGCACAAAGTAGATCACAAAAGTAGCAACCAACCATACCTTGCACTGCAGATTTGTTATTGTAGACCTCAACAAACTATCTCCAACTATCAATCTCAACTTTTTAACAAAATCATCCCGACTCATTTTTTTCCTCTGACAAGAAATTCAACAAGAGAACAATACGGAAGCATTAAAAAAATTGACTTAAAAAGCATATAAAAACAAACAGATGCATATGTTATTGAACATACCCTGAATAGCTCGTAATGAACAGTGACTAGTTTCATATCTTTCTGAGGAACTTTATTTGATATAGCTGCAAACAACATAGGGAAAGGCATCCAAGGGGATTTCGGAGTTTTTGAAGTGCTTGAACCCACAGTAGGAGCTTTTCCCTGGGATCCGTCAAAATCTGGAATTGGCTCACAATCGCTTCCCTAAAAAATAATAGATTGACAACTATTAAAGAACATGTAAACTTCCACAGTAATAACATCAACTGTTACGCTCCAACCTAAAGCTATCACAAACTATGCAATGATTTGCCAGCTCTCATGTATGTCATGCAGTCATGCCTGCCAAAAATCACAATGATCCAACGGTTGGTTTCTGAAAAAACTGATTGTGGAAAAATGGTGACATTTTTAAGAACAAAAAAGTCACAAAGAAAAAGACGGTTGGATCATTGTGATTTTTGGCAGACATGACATAAATAAGAGGGCTATCAAATCCTATAGTCAATTTTTTTCAAAATCTGATACACAATTGGTCCTATGCAAGTCAACTTACACAACTCTGCATAAGGTGCACCTTAAAACAAACTCCCTGTGTCTGTGTCAGTGTGTCTGTGTGTGTGTGTGTGTGTGTGTGTGTGGATATTAATATAAATAAACATAATATTTTGCGAGGTTTGGGAATTAAATTGAATGGCTCTTAATAATCTCCAAAAAAAAAAAAAAAAAATCCCACCATAGGGTCTATCAAACCAATTAAAACAATCTGCATTGTATAGTATGTCTGTAAGATGAAAACTAGTATTTAAACAAGGAAAAACATTGCTGTAATTAACAATCAACAGATATAAAAAAAATAATATATATTAGTTACTTATTCCAGCTTCCTTGATTACTTATTCCAGCCTCCTTGGTTATGTGATCATAAGACCTCAAAGATGCCTTTTACCGTCAATCTCAAAAAAAAAAAATATGGCAATCGAGAGAGGGCTACTTGCCAAACTAGGTGCCATGCTATACTGCAAAGGCAGATCCATATTCAACCTCAAAATGAGAACACGTTTATAATTTTCTTAAGGGCTTAAGCACATGAACCAACATGCACCACTCCAAGTTCAGGGACACAGACAAGCTGCAGTATTAAGACTCCTATGTATAATATAAATAAATATTGCATAGTAATATCCTGATTTTCCAGTCTTGGCAGTTTTTATAAGAAAAACCAAATATGCCTCCGCATCCATATTATTAATCAGGCTCACCTCTGGGCATCAGTATAATGCTTGTTAGGCCTTACAAACTAGACTACTTTGCATATTTAGACCAGGAAATGTAACAGCTACAAAATAACGCCCACAGAATGAAACCCAGTCCATGATGCCTGGGCTCAAAGTAATTATCCAATTGGACCAAAAAGGTGAACCAAAAATAACGAGGCAAAAAAGACCCCAGATTTATTCATGGAAACTTACCAGATCTACTGGAGAGGAATTTAACTGTAACTGGCCCTGAGGCCCTCGACAAGATGTAGTGACCCCTGACATATCACATTTGCTCTCATTTCCAACCACATGCCCTGTAGGAACCATAACAACTAGTGCTCAAGTACAATAAATAAAAATATAAAAATATAAAAAGAAACAACATATAAAAAGCAAAAATGGAAATTCATGGTACTCGAGCACCATATACAGAAGACACAGCCACCAACTCATTGATCTGGAAGGTTGTTGGTGTTTCATCCCTTGAATATAATTAAAGCCCAGAAGCCCAGACAACTGAAGATATCTAAGCATCGATGACTGATGCCCTATTTCTTAAAACTAACTTTTAAACTTTTGCCATCCAAGCTTGAAACGAGATTGGAAGGTCGAGATAGACAAGTTGGTTTCCAACCCTCGATATTTCTTCGCCATGCTCCACCCAATACAAGACAATTGAATAAGAAGCACGTAAAATAGGCTTATATGAGATCTTATGCAGCATCGAAAAGAATTTTATTAAAAAAAAAAAAAATGCATAATAAACAACAAACAGAAAAATTAAGGGGTAAAATATCACCTTCAGCATTGGAAGAGACCTTGAAACTAACCACAAATTCCGGATAGATGTGAGTATTCATATTCATATTCCATACTATATAATATCTTGGATTTTCAACATCATCAACTCCACTATCAAAGTCCTCGCTACTGGGAAGAAATTGTTTAGAGCCAGCACGAACAAGCTCCATATTTCCCATTATTACACGACAAAATACCACGTATCGTACCCCATTTTCGTCAACATCACAATAATTTGCACTGTAAATAAAGTTAAAACAACAAAACAATCTGAATCCTCCTCTAAAAACACATTATGACAAGAATAGGTGTATATAGATAGATATAAAGAAAATAATGAGATGGGAACAAGGAAAAAAAATAAAATTCATCCATTGCATGGTAGTTCTTCTAGGCAAGTGACCAGAAACCCTGCCAAACATACAAACACTGCCAGTAAAAAGAACTAGCATTTGACAGTCTTGTGTCAAATAACTTGTATGCCCAAGCCAACCCAAGTGGTTGGGGTTCAATCCATTTTTTTTTTCCCAGATTACCCAAACAAAAACTTAAATGAGGAAATCCCATTTAAAAATAATGATAATTATAATTATAATAATAATAAGATGAGCAACAATTATACTAATAATAACATTCCACAGAACAATAATGGTAAAGCTATAGAATCATCAGGTGCATCATGTAACAGTGGTAGAGAAATCAAGAAGAGAGGTCTGACATGACCTCTTTGCTGCTCTAGTCCGAACAGGAACAATCAGACAAGATGCAGGTCCCAGCATTAGACCATAAACTAAAAATGACAAACCTCAACATCTTCCACTCTCAAAATCCTTTTAAAGAGAGTAGTCATTGCATGGCCCCTCATAGGAGCAAGCCAGCTCAACCATGGAATCTCAATGGGCCACACTAGCACAAGATACAAGAGAACCAGTCTACTTTATTTCTTTTGCCTTCTCATCAACCATAGTTTTTGGGGGACGTAACTAGAAACCCCCATGCGAGGAAGTCATTTTCCTAAATGACATATGGTCTTCACAATTATTGTGATCTAACATTAGCAACTTCCATAAATAAATAAATTACTAAATTAATATAGATATAAATTAATAGACCTGAGAAAAAGCTCTAACCTAGTGTGAGGGCAGTTTGCAGCTGTGAGATGGACACCAATGCCATATGTGGACTTAATTCTAGATTGTCCACAATGCCCAAGCCCATACATCATAATACTAGACACATCTTCTTTAGATGTAGCAAGCCAAGCATAACGAATATTTGCATCTCCACGATACTTTCTGGCGATTTCACCTTGCTTTTGGAAAATCTCCAATCGAGCTTGTAATGAAGAACTTGAGCCACGGTATATCTCAATTATGTCAGCATTAACAAACGAGCCAGTGCCAATCAAAAACATGTTCCGGACTGTATCAGGATCCATACTTCCATGTGTAGAGTCAATGCTGGCAACTAAATTTTCCCCCATCTGTTGATTTTCCCCAACAACCACATCCATTTTTGCATCCGAGTTTCTGTTGCAACTATCCTCAATTTCTACATCGTAATGGTTGCTAGAAGTTTTTTGATCAATTTGAATTTGCTTAACGAGGGCATTTGACTCTCCACTACATTCCTTCAACTTAGAGGGATCAACTCCACTAATGTCAATTTCAAGCTGCAGCTTGATCTCATGAGACCCATAAGGATCCCTAACCAAAGCCTCTTTATCTTTCCCACATACATGTTTACAGCATTCATGTAATTCATCATCATCAGAAAAAATTTCAGGAAAGAAGCAGCTCCCTGCTTCATCAATCCAAGCAATAGGTAGCTGCAAACCTGAAGTCAAGTCTAGTCGAATCATATGAAAAAAATCTAGCACAAAACAATGACCATTGGACTCGACTTCAATAACTGCCTTCTTTACCTGAAGATCTTTCCTGACCAAGCCAACAAGATCCTGTGGAAAATCAGTCCACTCGCCATTCTGATAAAACATTACACGCTTTGGCAGCTCACTTTTCATAAAATTTGAATAATATCTGAGCAAAGATTTCCTAAAATGAGACCCAGAGCCCACACATTTGCTTTTGCATCCATCTAATTTCCTCCGCTTGGAAAGCTTATTTGTTGATGAGTTGAAGGAGGACCGCTGTGGTACCACAGCTCGAGTAGCTCCAGTTAAATAAGTAACATATGGGGCAGCCCGTTTTCTCTTCAAGTCAACCGCAACTCTATGACTACTATCCAATCCCTTTTCGAACTTTGCTTCCATTTTTATCTACAATGTCAATCCTTATCCACAAATCTAAACCCAAAAATTCAAATATAATGATGGTAGACAAAACTAATCTTGGATATAGCTCAGAGAAACAATGCCATTGATGACAATTGGCAAACCCTGGAAAATAAAAACAAGCCGATTAATATTAATATAAATTATATAACATGTAGAAATCATTGCAATAATCAAAAAATGTATATATACATATGAATGGACACAATGAACTAGACGATACTAAGTTGCCACAGGTATAGCAATGTCTTCATTATTAGAATGCCCCATCATTTTCATAATTCCGATAGCAAGAGAAAGTGAAAAGGATTCTCAAAAAAGAATGCAAAGAGAACTACTAGCTCACTAGTAATATGGACAGTGTTGTGCTACAGTAACATCAATAATACCCACTAAAAAAAAGGTTGTATGGTGTCGATTAACCTGCTTTTGCATTGTCATTTTGCTTCAATGTTGTTCGTTTCTTCATTTTTTAAATTCAGTGACTTCTGCTGAGGTCACCGTTAGAGTAGTTGAGGTGGAGAGTAAGACCAACAATAACAGTTTATTTTAAGGGCCATATGAAGAGGAGTTCTACATGATCTTTCTTTCGTGTGAATGAAAATAAAGATTTAGGAGGATCATTTTATAATGTTAAGACCTTTCCAATAAATGTGAAGTCAATTTAATTTGAAAAGCTCTTTGTTTTTCAGATGGATAACAATCTGTAGAGGTCATTTTTTAATTACCGGATCGGTCACTCAAGACCTTTGGTCTCTACCCGGACCCGATGAAAAAAATGTAACTAATGTATCTAATGTATCCCCTTCGTAAAGGATTTCCCCATTAAATTGAATTAACTTACATTATTATATTATCTATCTAATTAGATAATAATATTAGATAATAATAATTATATCATTCCATAAGGGCTTATTCGATCCAATCGTACCAGGATATAGGAAGTCATGTTGCCGAGATTTATCTAGTTCTAAATATCCTTGAAATTCCTCCATTTCAAAGCTCTAAGATTTTCGGAGTTCAAATTCATTGTACTTCCAAGAGTATATCTGGTCTTGCCCCTAATTTTTTGGTAAGAATATTTTTGTTATTGATCCAAACCAATAATCAAAATAAAAAGGTTGTGGGTGTCTTTCACCTTCACATAGGGTTCTTTTATCAGATTTATGTTTGTGTAAAAGATACTTGTTAATAAATAATAACTTGTATATGATGTGAATAATACACGTTTCCACCATAATCATTAAGGATAAATACTTACAAGTTACAAATTATACAAATAACAATTGTTTCCACTATGTCATTAGTAAATAGAGGGAATGCTATAGAAAGATATTGATCAATGAAAATATCAACCAAATAAAATTCAAAACATGTTGAAATTCAATTGTATCAACAAGAAATACTACATCTAATCAAGATATCAATTAAGCAATTAAGATGTATGTAAACTGCAAGAAGAATACATACCAAGTGCTGCAGTTAGTGTTCATTATGTACATGTTCATCTACTCTCTGACCTTAATGCAACTCAAATAAGAAAAGATCTTCTCTTTTCCATTCTAGAGTCCCAAACAGATCTGCTCCTAATACCATTCAATGAAATACATACTTTTAATGTTAACTACAAAAAATAGTAGTACTAATCAAACTAAACAAGTTTTCAAACTCAAAAAATAGTCATTTTCCCTTCCAATATAAGGGTGAACGACTTTTATGACTCCAAAGCAGATAATATTAATTTTACAGGCAACAAAATATATGGTTTCATGTAAACTCATGATCAATCTACCAAATAACTTTGAATTTAACCATAAAACAGGTATTTATTAACAGAACGTAAATACACATATACATAATCATATTTATAGCTATATAAATGAAATATATCTATAAATATATGTATGTGCGTTCCCAAAATGAGCGCACAAAAAAACCAGAGAAAATAGAATTTCGTCAAATTGAAACCTACATATTCGTGTAAATACGCGCGTGTGAAAATATATACTTATCTCGTCTTTCTCAATTATAGGGCAATATCCACAAATTATAACAGAACTGATTCAAAAACTCATCAGCGATGCCATAAAAACAAAAATAGACACAGATCTGACAAATAAACATTCAAAATAAAATTCGGAAACAAAGAACAAAAACAACACCCGTTCAACCAACGGAAAAAATTAAAACAAAAAAAAAAAAAAAAACACTTAAAAAACGGAACTTTAATTCTAAAAAAGGGCTAAAACCCCCCCGCAGAAAAGCAAGACAATCAAAAATTATTGTGCAGTAAAGCGAAGAGAACAAAAACAACACCCGTTCAACCAACGGAAACAATGAAAATCAAAACAAAACCCTAAAAAACGGAACTTTAATTCTAAAAAAGGGCTAAAATCCCCCGCAGAAAAGCAAGACAATCAAAAATTGCTGTGCAGTAAAGCGAAGATCGAGTGAAAAATTACCTCGGATTGTAAAAGTAGGGAGCAGATTTGATTTTCATGAGGAAGGATTCAGAGGCCGCGATGTCGCCGATGAAACCCTAACTCGAGAAAACGAGGAACAGTGAGTCAGACCACGCCGTTAATATCTACCGTGATGAGTCGGCGGTCTTGCCCTCCCCCTTCAACGTGTATTGCTTGGGCGAAAAGCAACACTCAATCCTCAAGCCAATCGACCAAATGAAAAGATAATGTTACCGAGAACGGAGCTTGCTAAAGGAAGGTAGAATTTGATTGGATGATATTGATGAGGTGGCAAACCTATGATTGGGTTGACGTTGACCTTTCTATGAAGGAATGGCTTTGGATGTTCGGTGGGTGACAGGCATGGCATAATAATGTTAGTAATTTTCAATTTTAATATCTAGTTGGGGTATATGTGGAATTATAAATAGAATTCGGGAGTGTTCTGGAGAATTTGTATAATATGTTACTTCAACTTTCAAGATGGAAAGATGGTGGTGGGCCCAAAAGGTTACGGAGTCCATACTCCATGACAGGCTCTCGTCAAAGTCTACACCTTACCCAGGCCTCAGCACTCAGCAGGCTTTGCCAATCAATTCGAAAAATGTGGGCCCAAGTTCAAGACAAATGAAAAGGGCCTAAATTAAAAATAAAAAATACTCAGTATTGACTTATTTTTCCTTTTTTTTTAAAAAAAATTAATGTTGTGTTAGGTCTCTTTTGTTTTTTGCTTTTTTTTGTCCACAACTATAAGGTTGTTTTCATTGCTTCTTCGACAATTGTCATTTCGTTACAGGGCCGGCCCAAGGTTTGGGAGGCCCAAAGCGAACTCCAAAACTAGGGCCCTACTTGATACTAATAATAATAAAAAAATTGCATGTAATATATTAAATTATATACTATTTTTTTAATTTGCTTTGTTAGTAATCGCACAAATTTTGGATGCATATATTGTTATTACTGAATCATGAACTAAAAAGTGGGAAGTGAAGACAGGAAGGAGTTTTGAAAATTTTCAAAACAAATGAACCCATGTGAGGGAGGTTAGAGGTAAAATGTGACAAAAAATTAAAGGGCCCACATATTTTTTTAGTGAGAAATTTTTTTTTTCTAATCCAAAAGAGGTTCAATTACAATTTGCATGAAAAATAATGATCTTTTTTTATCACTATTCTCACCTATAGGCAGCCAACTTGGGAGGCCTTAACTTTTTGCAGAAATTAGGAGCCCTAAGCAAATATTTTCCTGGCTTATAGCCAGGACCGGCCCTATTTTGTTAGAGGATTCGATACAAACCAATATCACCTTTAAAGTTTGATTTAAAAATATCATGTTAATTTAGTCCAACCCACCAATGTAACAATGTTCACGTCTCGTGAAAGGGTTCAAACATTGACAAGTTGACTATCATGATGTGCGGAATTTATTGGTGATTTCATCCATCTATTCGATTATTAGTATATATTTTTATTTTGAAAAATATTTCAGATATAAGCATATAAAAGTGCATCTATTCGATTATTGTATAATATGTTGCCTCATGAATAGTTTTTTGTTTCACCAGAAAAAGAAAAAAAATTGCAATTAATTCTTAAAAAACAAAAATGCAAAATAAATAAATAAATTATATTCGAAGGATTTAATTGGTTTATAAACATAGGACCCTAATGTATAAAAAATAATAATAAAGTGAGCCTTACAAAATGAAGTGGCAGATACATTCAAATTAGAGCCGAAATTTTGGACTTTGTATGTGTGATTTTTCTTTGAATGTATTAATTAGTATTTTGATGACAAGGACGGGTGGAATGTCATCTCTGAGAAAAAGTGGCTCCGGTTGATAGAAATGAAATATGAATGTTCTAGCTAGGAGTGTTCAAAAATCCGCCCAACATGCTAGATCCGATCTCACCCGTCCAGATTCACCGGCAACCCGTAGTTAAATGGTTAGGCAGGTTGGGTTTGGTGGATTTAATAAATTTTTGGCGGATTGATTCAGTTTGCGGGTATAGAGGTTATGATCCGCCCTAGACTCGACCCCACCCGTCAACAATATATATAAAAATAATAAATTTCATCACTACCTTATATTTTTCCTTAATTGGATATGTTTGCAAGTTGAGTGTTTTTTATTTCTTTAGATATATTTATTGTGATTATTTTAAGATGCATTTATTTTGTTGGATATGCTTTCAATTTTGAATGCAAAACCATACGTTAGTTTGTAAGATTTTATTAATAACAAATAACCTTTATTATTATGTATATAGTCAATAAGTTCTATTGTTATAAGGATTATTTAGATTATAGTTTAATTACTGAATAACACAATATTATATTGTTAGATACAAATTTGAGATGTCTTTGCTTGTTAAAAAGGTTTTAGAAACTTTAGATGTTTACTTTTTTTACAAAAAAAAATAATAACAATACTTCACCAGCTCAATCCGTTCAACCCATAAATTGAAATCCGCCATATATTCAACCAATCCGTTGATTATTGAGGTAGGAGGGTTGGTTGGCGGATGAGAGGATTAGTCACCTCAAGGGACGGATTGATTGGCAGTTTTACTCTCCACTTGCCCCCACTTGACCCGCACACACATCCAGTTTGAGCTTTAGGAGGTGGAGTTATGAACTTGAAATTGGTCTCTCACAAAAGAATATATATATATAATATAAAACTTGAATTAAGGGTTAACCATCTCTCATCAAATTTGATATGATGACTTTTACTCATGAGATATGACATCAATATAATAAATTATTAATAGTAATATATAAGCTAATGGAATATATTTAATTTTACTAACTATTAATGTTGCATTTCCACATCATTTTGATTAATAAAAGTGGCGTTGAGTAGTTTTCATATTCAATGTTTAATATCTCTTGAAATTTAGAGTATCGCGGCCAGACTCCAGCCTAAAAGATTAGTTCATTAGGTAGAAGTACCGCACTCGCTTTATAAATCTAAGACCTCCCCAAATGCCTATCTGATGTGGAATAAGAAATCCATAGCATTCTCCCCCACCTAAACCCACAACGCCCTCACTATGTTCAAACTATCCTACATACCTATCCACCCAACAAGCGGGAGGTCCCACTACAAGCACAAACACTCCCTGATGTGAACGCTTGGCATGGTACCAAATTAGGGATCTCGTATACTATGATACAATTTGTTTCAAATCCGGCTCCAACCTAAAAAATTAGTCCATTAGATGGAGGTACCTGATGCAGACTGATTGGGCTTCTGGCCCAAGACTTTATGGATCAACTGGACTAAAAAAAGGGGCCCAAGCAAAGTTGGGGCTCGAGGGCGATTTTGGGATAAAGTTAGAAAACGGACTAGTAGTATCGAAAGTCGTCAGTGACGGAAAACGGACTAGTAGGCCTCCGATTTAGTGATTTTGTTATTTATTAAAAGATTTCGTCTGCCAATTACTTTCCCTACAGAAGTCCGTTTGACGAACCGTTGATTCCGTAGCGATCCTTAGAGAATATATTTGCAGTATTTGTCTTTATTTCGCATATTTTCATTTTTAGCAAATTTCCTTTTATTTCAGTTTTTTCCTATTTAAGCAGTATTAGGGTTTTCTAAGCTTTGTTTTAGTATAAATATGATTGTAGCCGTCTTGGCAAAACAGTTTATGAATTAATAAGAATTTTATTGAGAGTTTTCACTCTTTTCCTTAAGTTTCTCTCTTTGCGAAGATCGAGTACTTGGTTGCCTATTTTCCTGGCACTGTCTTTGTGACACGTCAATAGGGATTTGAAAGGTTGTTCGTTGTTGGTGAGCTTATCTTCAATATTCCGCTGCATCAGTACCCAAACTACTTTATAAATCCAAGACCTCCTCAATCCATATTCGATATAGGATAAGAAACACGTAACACTTAGTAACATGGTTTAAAAAAAATGGAGACGACTATCCAAGAGTGCAACGAAGTTGTGTTTTGGTTATTAGCTGTATTTTTACTATACAATAATGTTAAAGTCAAGTCAACCTCATGCAAATTGCATCATGTCACTTCAATTACAATCATTTGCACAGTACATTTTGAAAAACTAACCTGTTTCGGAAAAAACAGACAGTGAAAAAATAGTGACATTTTGAAGAACAAAAAAGTCACAGTTTTTTCACACTGACATTTTTCAAAAATTGACCGTTGGATCATCGTGATTTTTGGCAAACATGACATACATAAGAGGGTATCAAATCTAATGGTCGGTTTTTCAAAATATACTTTGTAAAATGGTTATAATTGAAGTGCATGACTTGATGCAACTTGCATCAGGGCGACCTGACCTTAGTATTCCTGTTATACTATATATTTATATGGGGATCTGCTTTTTGGATACTCCTTACTCAAAGTTTTTTAAGGCGATCCGTGTAGGACCAATTGCAAAATAGATTTTGAAAAACAGACCGTTCAATTAGATATCCCATTTATGTACACTATATCTACCAAAAATCATAGTGATCCGATGGTCGGTTTATGAAAAATATTGATTGTAAAAAAAAATGGTGACAATTTGAATATAAAAAAAGGTCACAAATTTTCATAGTGACATTTTCATAAACCAACTGTTATATCACTATGATTTTTGGCAAGCATGACATACATAAAAGGTATATCGAATCTAACGGTCGGATTTTCAAAACTTATTTTGCCATTAGCTTTATAGAGGTCATTTTATGCAACTTTGCATAGAGTGCCTTCTAATAATCTCTTTGTATTTATATTTATATTTTATAGTATTATATTGTGTATCCTTATATATATAATTATAAAAGTATACAATTAGGCACGATTTCAGATCTTATCTTATTATATACAGAGCAGTTCAATCTACGTGGTGGCACCTTCCCTCCCCCATCCTCTTCTCTCCTTAATTCACTATTCTACTTTTTTTCTTATTGATTAAGGCCCCATTGTTGACTATTATTCTTTCCATACCATCAACTTTCCATTTAACTGTTGGGTTTTCTTTAATTTCTTTATCATTCCACGGCTATTCTGTGAAGGTATCCCTCCTCCTCCTCCTCCTCCTCCTCCTCCTCCTTCTTCTTCGCTCTTATTTACATTTTTTTTTTTTTTTTCACATTGAGAGCAAGAACCGACCAAGCTTAAAAATCTGCATGTGGGAATTATTCTTTTTATGTGTGTGTGAATGTAAGTGCTTGAGGAATTCTACTGATTCTAAACAATTTTCATTAAAATAGTTGTAATTCTTGAAAAGTGGGGTATATTTTGGAAGTTTTGGAAAACCTTGGCAATATTTTGGTAAAATGCCCAATATAAAATGTAATACTTTACTTTTAAAATTATATATTTCTCATATAAATTATATAAAATTATAATTTAGTCATAAATCAGTTAACTTATTAAATATAGTTTTGAAATTTAATTAATAAAATATACATTTATGTCATTATATATTATGTACTAATTTGAGCCTAAACAAGCTCATGAGCCTTAAACAAGCTAATTCACAAGTTTTAAATAAACTTGTTCGCGAACACTAACACTATGTTTGGATTGAGAGGTTTGGGGAGAAGAGAATTTAAGACTTAAACAAGTTAATTATTTTTTCTTTCCATTTCTCTTGTTTGGGAAGTCAAGTTTGGCGTGTGAGGAAAATTAATGGAGAAAAAGTGGTAGGATTTTGGGCTCATTTTTTCTCTCTCCAAATTAAAGAGATTTGGAAACCAAAAAAGAGGAAGGGAATACATGCACAATAAAATGACTCTTTTGCCCATATACAACCATCAGAATACCAAATATACCCATATACTGATATAACCTACAAACATTTTAATTGAGAGTAATCACACTTGCCTATTTGCGAACATGAGTTTTAACTCAGTGGTTCGTGTCTCTCCCTTTATGGGGAGAGGTTCTCAGTCCCATTCTTCATGAATGAGATTTTTGGCCATTTGTTACTTCCTTCTCCATTAACAACTAACTACTAACCCTACTGATGTACATCGTTTGGCAAAAAAAAAAAAAAAAAATCACACTTGCATTTATCTAGGATTTCATGTATTATTGCTTTTGGACCAAAGTATTTAGCTTTGTTTTAGCATTTTACACTTGCATTTCTTCTCCTCTTCTTTTCTTTTTAATGAAGATCTCTTCTCTTCTCTCCAAATCTCTCAACAAATCTCTCAACGCAAACATAGTGTAATGAGTTGAGTTTGGGTTTGGCAGTAAGCTTGAACTTGACTCGTCTATCAAATGAACCTAATTTTTAAATTTGGAAATTGACTCATTTAATAATCAAATAAGCTTAAACAAATCTTTATTTATTTTTTGTTAAAATGAAAATGCATTAACATCTACTTATGTATTGAACTTGAACAAATCTTGGTCATATAAGCTTGAACAAATCTTTGTTGAACTTGTTGAAAAGCTACATACATATGATTTCACTCATTTACAAAAGAGGTTTAAAGTGATTTAATAAACGTTCACACATCGAATCAAAATCATACCCATGCAGAAAGAAAATGGAAGGCAATATAGAGATTTCTACAATAGCAAGCATAAGAGCTCACATTGTGAGAAGTGCTATCACCAAACAAAAGGAGAGCACAAAAGGAGATGGCACCACCGAGAATCAATGGGAAAGGGAAGTCACCGATGGGAATGAGCATCAGGATGCTGGTCGATGTCGGATCATCGGCGCTGGTGCGAAAGTGCTGACTAGCGATAGAGAGGTTGCATTTCAGAGTTCGAGAAAGCATAGACGGTGGATGCTGGAAGTTTGTCGGCGAATGGGACGACCGTCACTTTGAGGGAGATTGCTGATGACGGTTTGCGATTAGGTCAAAGATTCGTTGAAGTTGAAGCAAAAGCAACAACAGAAATTGAACTCGCCACAAGTGGCGGTGTACTATTAGACCATGTGACCACTTGATTCTCACTCATGTTTTTTATTGCATCTGCTAACACCCCTCTCACAAAACGGAAATGATGTGGCCAAGCTTTGGTCTAGAAGCTTTCCTTAGAGTCGAAGATCGACAAACGCGGCAAAGAGGACTCCTAAAGTACGTGCCTCGCAATGTGAAAGCTGTCCAAACCTTCTTTTGGTTCAACTTGCAGTACATTCTTGCCGGATCATCGCGTAGTTCGCATCAAAAACTTGGAAATAGATGAAGAAGAATAGTAGGAAGAGGGTAGAAGAGAGAGTACGGTAGGGGCATAATTGTTTATTTTTTTGTATAAAAAAGACTTATTGGAAAAATAATATCCACACGAGACT
This sequence comes from Hamamelis virginiana, assembly GCA_017140935.1. Lineage (NCBI taxonomy): Eukaryota > Viridiplantae > Streptophyta > Magnoliopsida > Saxifragales > Hamamelidaceae > Hamamelis > Hamamelis virginiana. The sequence continues at coordinate 1,601,888 of JAESVK010000739.1, forward strand.
TTTTGATATAAAAATTTCTAAACGAGGACATGTGGGAATTTCTTTTTTTTTTTTATGAGGGTGTCGGGCCAGCTTACGCACACCTCTACTAATTTTTCGGGTAACCGCAATATCCTACTAATCATGGATATCGAGTAAGACGCAAAGTAAATATCTTGAATAGATGGTCTAGAAGACTCGAAACGGGACCTCAGACTTGGTACGGAGAATCCAACCTTCCGAACTACCTCTCAAAAATGACGTGTTACAATAAATGCAGGCCGCAGAGAGATATTTTTATTCACATTCGCGGCGTGTGATCATGACTAACCTGCTTTCCATTTCCCATATCGCCTGCTCACTCTACCGTCCGTACAAAATGTTCTCTCTCTCCTCTTGCACTGCCATTTCCAGACCTCCCTCCTCTTTCAGTAGACTTTCCTTTCATCCTCGTCCAACCTCGCATTTTCCGTGCCCTTCTCAGAATCGGTAAGCTTTATCAATCCCTCTCTCTCTCTCTCTCTATATATATATGTGTGTGTGCGCACGCGATTGTATATATATGTTAAATTGCAAGCATAATTTGAATTGTTATTCTCGTGACGGTGTCTTATGGTTTTAATTTTTGAAGAACTTTTTTTTAAAAAAAATTTATTTGATTTTTGATTAATTTTGTTGTACATGATGAAGCTTCGATGCATGTTATTGCAATTTATTCTTGATTGGTGGTGATCATGAGGTGGAAATTGAATATAGATTGAATTAACGTTGGGGCTGGAAAAAGAATCAATGAGAACTTAGTGACTTGATTGAAATTTTTGTCGGTTCAATGGCCCTCGGATCTTACTTTAAAATTTTTAGAATTGGTACTGAACATTTGATGGCGTGCATGCATGGAAGAAAATAAGGGCAATGATTAATACATGCACGCACATATTAATTTAGTTCAAGGGGACCAAAATATAGGGGTTTGCATTTTTATGCAAAGAAAATTCAAGCATATTTGGGTTCTTGATAAAGAGATTCAATTCAATCTATAATATGCCAAAGGAACTAGATAATGGGTTATAAATAAGACTTTCGTTTGTTTGAGGTGGAGGAAGGAATTTACCTCAGTATTTGCTTGGTTGTGGCGGGAGTGGTTAACCAGTAATATAGATATATAGAATGAAAGACCAAGTAATGAGAGATGGGATCAAATGAGCTAGGAGTATAGTGGTTTTGATTAAGCACTTGGGAATTTGAATAATTTTGTAAGTATAATTCTAGTTCATATCTGTGAAGGTTGTTCTTAACACTTCGGAAGCTTGTGAGATTCTCTTCATCTATGTCAAGAGGATGCTTTTGGAAGGAATATTCCCAACATTTCCAAGCCACCTGATTCAATTAATCTGTGGTTGGGTGGGCAGTTGAGCTTTTCTAAGGTTGCGATCGCTTGGTCTAGTTTGGTGTGTGGGGTATAGCTGGATAGTGGATATGGATAATTTTGAGTCTTACTCAAGCCAAACAACAAGGCTATTTGTACTTACATTTTGCAGCTTTCACTAATGGAGAGCCTAAGGGGTGGTTTAAAGCCTATAGAGGAATTAGGCTAGGTGATTTCCTATTTCTGTTTCTTTTCACTTTATAGCAGATCGTGAGGACCGAATTGCATACCATTGAAGAGTTTTTGGTTAACTTGAATAGAGTTTTCGTTTCTCATTCACATTTTGTATATTACATTGTATTCGAATTTTCATTAAGGGTTTGTTCGTTTGTTAAGTGTTTAATTCTCGAGAATTGTAGACTCTCAAGAATTCAAACAATTGAAAGTTTTAATTCTTGACAACTAAGAATATTGTCGTTCGGATAGTGCTAAAAATTAAAAAAAATAAATAAATTATTATTTTGACTTATTATTTGTAAAAAATCGATCTTATTTTGTCAAAATCATATCATTTTTTGTCATTCTAAGCTAAAAAATCACATATTTTGACCGTGCCACTTGAATTAAAACAAAAAACGAAAATTAAAACAAAAAACGAAAAATGCCCATGAAAGTCTGACTGACATTTTTTTTTTTTTTTTTGTTTAAACAATTAAACTAATCACTTTTGACAGTAATACCCAAAAATCAAATTTTTTGGTGACGGAAGATGGATTTTGAATATAACATTAATAGTATTATAAAGTTAAGTACAGTAAGAATTGTCCATTTCCACTTGTAGAGGTGGGAATTGAAATTCACGCGTTTCATGAGAGTTGGGGTTTTCGTGGAAGTTGTAACACTCATGAATTTTATCAAACGAATAGTCAAACTTTTGTCAATTCCCAAATTTCAGAGTTCTCACCTTGAATTCCCAAGTAATGAATAAACCCTAAGAGATTAAGTGTAGTTTCTTTGACTTAATTTTGATCCTTAACGCTTTAAAAGGTACTCAGGAATTCAGGATTCATATTTTACATATCTAAATGTCTGAATGCAGCCTTGCAGGAAAGAGTTGAGGTAGGATTATTGCATTTTATGGATACTTCTCCATGCTTTGGTTAACCAATGAAATATTTGGGTCTCACTCTAGCATTCAATTATCAAAAGCAACAGGACATGTCTGGAATGACATCCAGTAGTTGTTCTACTTTTCATGCTAAAAATGTCCAATGACTCCACTTTGATTGATTAATGTGATATTGTTAAACTCGTCACAATGGTGTCACATTTTTTGTGCTCAGTGGAAAATTCATCATGCCAAGCATTTATAGCTGATTGCCATGTGCGCCCATCGCAAATATCGGCAATATATCGCTGATATATCTTTGTATCGGTAAGTCCCAATACGAAATATCACTGTCATATCTTTTTCACATTATATCGATGGATATATGGCGATATATCGCACATATCGGCGATGTATCAGATATGTCGGGAACTTTCATGAATTAAAAAGCAAAATATCGCTGATATATTGGCCATATCAAGAGATATATCGGTCATATTGGCGATATATCAGATACATGTTCTTTATTTGATTATGACTTTTATGGCTATAATATCCAACACATCTTTGAATCGATATCGATATTTCCGATACGATCGATATATCCGTCAATATATCCATGTTTTGGGACCCTCGATATATCCGTCGATACTGAAATTTAATTCCTTGTGTGCGCCACGTGTTGTTTAATCCCCAAAACCCTTGGTTTTCACACTTTTGAGTTACTGATTGTAGTTACACCAATTAGATGGGGAAAGTAGAATGTAAAGTAATTTATGTATCTATTCCTTTGTGTTGGAACTTGTGGGAGGATAAGAGAAAAATATACAAATTTGGGCTGCTTTTAGTAAACTGAAGTGTATTGAAATTTAAAAAAATCCATTAAAAAAAAGAATGGCTGCTTTTGGTATTTGTCTGCCAAATGGTTCATAAAATTGCCTTGATGTAGGGTTTTGAAGCACCAGAAAATTGATTCTTCGCTATATGCTCTTTACAGAATGAAGGGATTTGTTTCTGCTTTTATTGGATGCGTACTTCATCCATCCAATGCTATGCGTTACATAAAGAATAAAAGCATACTATATATGCTTTCATAATGATACATGGCTCATCCAATATTATTTGTAGTTGAATCCATTTCTTTTCCTGTTTTATGTTTTACTTGGAAAAAAACACCTTAAAGGAGACTCTGTCTAGATGTCATGCCTGACCAGGGGAATTGATATGGTTTAAATGAATAAATATTATGCTTATTGTTTATGTTGCTTAACTTACAATTGTCACATAGTGTTGAATTTAAGACAAATAGCCTGAGTTGGCACCCACTTAAATGGAATTGTTGATCAACCACTGTGGGATCTTGTCTATTCTTTTGATCTACTGTTAGTTTCTTGGGTTTTGCATATTATTATTTAAGAATGAAAATAATGAATGATGTTGACTTGCTTTGTACTCTTAAGTGTAGCTTTTGCAGATTTGGTGTAAGATGCAGTTATGCAGAAGCCAGCATAACGGAGGACTCAATCTCTGCTACAATAGATGTCGTGGCTGACGTTAAGTCTGAACGGGTATAAACTTGCAGGACTTAGCTCAATTTGTTTCTTCATTTGAGATCCTAACAGAATGTGCATTTTGGCTGCTTTTAGCGTATAGAATTATCACCAATATACTTTTCTTAGTAGCTTGTAGTCTTAGGAGGCAGTGGTTTTGTTGGTTCTGCAATATGCAAGGCTGCGGTATCCAAAGGTGTAGAGGTCATAAGCCTAAGCAGGTGCGTTAAAATGGTTAATCCAATTTGGTATGTATGTTTATAATTTCATGATTTTTATATGTTTCCTTTTTAGTTAATTGATATTGATATTCCATCAAGAAATTTATCAGTATTCCAGTTGTATTGTCAACCTTCTATTTGTGGTAATAATTTTTGGATTCTGATACTTTAATAATTTTTCACAGGTCTGGGCGTCCTACTTACTCAAGTTCGTGGGTAGATCAGGTTACTTGGATATCAGGCACGTTCTATTCTTAATGCTACCTTAAATAGGTTGCTGTCAGAGATAACTCTGTAAATTGTAATGCAATAAAAAGGTTCTAGCTTTAACACTTGTAGTATTGTTAGTGTAAGAAACCCACTTAATAATAAAATCATGATAGTGCAACATAGCATTGCAGAGAGCAAACATGATAGTTGCTGTTTAAGAAACAACTTGTAGTTGAATATAAAGGTGTCAATTTTGGTTTTATGGAAATTGTGCATCCTTGGAAAAGAAAACTTCACAAGAAAATTCCAGTGTGATTTTAGGGAAAAAAAAGTGAATTATGTGGATTACTCACTCATTACTATCAGTAGTTACTTGATAAGTAGGACTGTCATAGGTGGAAAAGGTAATTACAATCTTTTGACAATTAGTAATGCAGACTGATAAAGCATTTAGAAGTTGAGTTATACAAGTATTTAAATGCAAGTAACTTATACAACTAAATATTTTAATAATACATGGTGCTGACTTATACTCGCACAGAGTTCAATTTATCTAAGTATTCGATCTCCATCTTTTATAAACATTTTGAGTATAATGTTTCAGGTTTGATTAGTTTGAATATGTTATATACTTTAGAATAATAATAAATGCTGCAGCTAAAATTTTCGACCTCACATGGTTTCTAGCCTAGTTTGCTAACACCTTTTCAAAGTGGGGGTTGTGCCTTTAGAATCCGTGCATTCCTTGAACAACTCCTACAAATTATGAGAGGGACCAAACTAGAAGTAGTTTTACCTCTGGGGCTAGAGGAGCTCTAAAACCGACTTCAAAGCAAATCTTGTTAGCCTTCAGGGAAACTCAATTATGGCTGAAGAGCTTCCATGAATAAATTTCATACTCTTTTGGAAAATGTGGAGTGAGTGAGCTGATGGCAAACTTTCTATCGGTGATCCTCACAACTAGAGCATCTTCCAAAAAGTCTCCTCCCTTTAATGAGATTATCTATCAAATAATTTTATAAAAAATGCTCTGAAGGGTAAGAATGCAACCTTCAAATGATTGCTGAGAACTCGAGCTTAGAGGAAATTTTAAGAGCCAGCATTAATAATTAGGAAGGAATTATTATCTAATTGTAAAATGGAACTTTTGGACGCACTTGTTCTATTTATCTAACATTCCATTCATGGATGCCTCATCAAGCCTGGCGAAAATTGCTGTTATGTTCCACTTTCCAATCCTTAAAATCCCTTTAAAAGATACGTTTCACACTGTTCCCAAATAAAATCGTCTCTAGGTAAAGTCTATGCGCGGGCATGCTAGGACTAGTAAAAGTTTAAGAGACCGTTTTGAACGCAACCTCTAGCATGGTAGCACCTCCTAGGCCGTGCAACTAAAGTAGAGACTTTAGTGCTCATTACTTTGATTTTATTTTGTTTCCTTATTTGCTTAGTTTCCTTGTATTTAGGCTTTCCTTTTATTTGTTTTAGCTAGTTTATATATTCTAGGGTTGTAATCGTATTGTTTTATGCTTTGAATAAGAGATTGAAGATTCTCTTAAGAATAGTTTTCAAGTCAGTCACTTCTAAAATCAATCAAGCGATCAGCGAGAATCAGTGGTTAATTCCCTTGGATTCTTGTGTGGAAAGTCTTAGAAAACCAAATAAAATAAATTAAATTAAATCATTACACCAATGAAATGAGATTTGCGTCAAATTGATTTACAAAGCTGAACATTACCATACTGAAACGAAGACTTGGAAACTTGAAATAGGATAAATGACGAGCATAAACTTGGAACAAAAGCTTGAAATGGAAATATATTGATCCAAACTAAGAACATCAGCTAAGGAAAGTTGGGAATTCTGGAAACTAATTGAGCATTGCGCTGGGCTGTTCAGGACGACATTGAGTTTCCTCCTTATTCCTTTGAATTCGTTTACATAGCTCAAGCTTCCTGCTGCAGTGAATGACTATCAACCATCTATAATTGGCTAATTGCTCCCTTTAGTGGCCTAATCACTCTATAACCATCTCCACATGTCCCTGTTAACCAGCCACTATGCCAACTAATTCTCCCACTATTTGGCATAAACCGTTACCATTACCCAGACCTCAACTAATGGCTTGAGACATGGCTAAGCTTCCATGTGCTGTAACTCTCCTCAAATAACTTCCATGCTCTTATTCTGACACATGGCATGATTAGTTATCTTTTCTTCCCTGCCTACGTATCATTAATTATTATCAATCCTCTGACTTATACACGTGGCGTGAAAACGTTTGCCTACGTGTCATTACCAATCTTCTGGTGAACACATACCGATACATCAACAGTCATGAGATAACACTGCATCATATAGAGTTGACTTTTCTTCCATTCTTTTGCATTATAGTAAAAACTCAATCGCCTAGGGTATGCAACTACCGAACTTCAAGTTTGGACCCATTCAAGTGGAAGACAAATTCGGAATTAGGTCTTTGAGGAATTTGAACACTGCTTTGCTTATGATATGTTTGTGGCATGTCTACATTAAAATTGACCATCCATTGGAGGAGTAAAGCGTTTAGCAAATATGGGTGCTGCAACTGCTGGGCTTGTTGTATAGCAGAAAAACTGCTTACTTGCCACATCATAATATGGTTGGGGACTTGGGTTGTGTTGAAGGGTATCATGAATGTTTATGATATGTTTATTGGGAATGTTTAATTTGATGTGGGCAATGGGTGGAAGTCAAAGTTGTGAAGGATTTGCAGTGTCACATGGTACATTGGGTCAATTGCTTATGAAAGGGTGAATACTAATGAGATGCTTCAACCTAGAGGCCTAAGAAAGTTCTTTGCTTGCAATTTTTTGTAATATGGAGTAGTGGGGAAATGATTGATCACTTGTTTATTCATTACCCTACATCGTATTCTTCATGGAAAAGGTTGTTTACTTTAGCAGGTGTTAATTGGGTGGCATAGTTTTAAGTATCGCCCGATCCTATTCGGGCGATACGTATGGGATTTCAAAGGCTCCGGTATGCTTTACACCCCGATACTGTATGTGTAAAGCAATTCACAACGTATCAGCCCGATATGGTGCGTAAAGGTGTGAAAAGGCCGTTACACCCCGATTCCGGTTACACCCACGTGAATGTCAGGAAACCATAGCTTTTTGCTACAAGTAGAGAATCCTAACAATCAGTACACTGCTTTGCTTTTCTTTCAAATAAATTATAAAGTCTCATGATTTTAGTCCCTCAAGTGTTGGCTGAGAGAAAAAGAAAAGAAATCAGAAGATAAAAAGGAGAGAAGAAGAAAAAGCATGCTATGAGTTCAAGTCAGAGGACTTACCTGTGCACTCACCGGTGAGGACTCCACCGCCGCTACCGTCGCCATCCCGAAAGGGAAGCAATCGGTGGGCTCCTCCTTCTGGTGGGGCGTTGTGGTCTCCACCCACCAACATGTATGTGTGTGTGTGTGTATATATATATACACACACGCACGCACACACACACCCTACTATTCGAGAACACTTGAGAGGCTCGAGACATACACTTAAGTTAACTTTTAATTTAATATTACAAATTTATTACTTTTATAATTTTTTTATAAAATTAAAATTGCTTATTTCGGTTTGCTTTTTTAAATAGTTATAAATATTTCAAAGAAAATTAAACTAAAATGCCAAAAATAAATTATAATTAAAAAAACATGAGCCAAAAATTTATTTCTTAAAAGAGTAAATAAATAATTTAAAAACATTTAAAAAATTATAATACAATTCAAACAAATTTTTTGTTTTATTTTAATACTTTTTAAATTGCAAGCTAGTAACTTATAACTTACATAATATATTATAAAAATATATTACAAAAATATTTTTCAAAATAATTATAAATTACGGGTTTACATGAATTTTAACACGTTTATTTATATTCAAAGAGTTCTAGTTCATTACTAAAGTAATTTTAATTGAGTGGTGAACTAATGATTCGTGAAAACTTGAAATAAATTCACTAGAACTCTTTGAAAGCATTAATATACATTAGTATAGGGTAAAAATATGTGTATTACTGCTTTTGGGGTTGGTGTGCAAAAATAAAAAAAAAAATTCACAACCCTAGCGCCAGATACCCGTTACATATCACCTGATACCCATTACACCTTTATCGTTACCGTTACGGGTTCGTTACCTGATACTTAAAACCCTGTAATGGGTGGTGCCATCAGAAATGGCCGCCAAAATGGTTATATGTTTTGCCAGTTTTGGTAGGAGAGGAATTTTGTGGGCTTGTGCCATTTTATCGACTTTATGGGTCGTTTGGCTAATTGGCTTAAGAGGAATGTTGGGATTTTTTGGGACATTCTTCTTGGCTTATCTTTTGGTGCTGGCGATCAAGGAGTTTGGAGGAGTCCCCTTGAGTGTTATTATCTCTACTTGGGAGGCAGCAGACTAGCAGTGTGTGACTATAGGAGTCAAAAGGGCTGTGACTATGAATTCTTGGTGCCCTTTCCAGTGGGAAAGAGTGTGTTAGATTCTTAGAAATAGAGAGAAAACTGATGTATAATGCTATCAATCTTATTCTCACTTGAAAATAAAAGAAGTGCAAGCCTATATTTGTAAGAGAAGCTAATTAGAAAATAGAAACTACATAAAATAGAAACTATAATAGAATCCTATTACTAATACTAATACTACTTACAGAGTGAAGTTCAAACTTGACTGTTTCTCCTTGGGAATCCAAGTGACATGGGCATTGGAGATATCTTTCTTGATCATAGGGAGGATATGATGTTAGCTAGAGGCTGATGGGGATGCTATCCAGTCAGAGATTTTGACTCTTTTGGAAGGGTTGTGGGAGGCCTTAGCTCTGGATTTAAGCCATCTCGCTGTTGAGGGGGATCCCTTCACTGGGGCTAGATAGGGATGCTTGGGTCCTTGGTGTTTTGCCAATTTGATTAGGGAGGTTTCAGATATCTTCTCTTTGCTTGAGGCGAAGGCTAGATGGATGTTGGGATCATCTATTCAGGAGGCTGATTTCTTGGCTAAATGGAGGACCTCTGAATGAGGGAAAATTTTGACTTAACCAAGTCTAGGTTTACAGTCAGTTTAAGGAGTTGAAATCCCATTAATAAGTAAAGAGAAAACAGAACGCTGACCATGGAAGTGATCAGTGTGAAAAATAAATGGATGAAGCAGAATTGCTTGGATTGATACTAGAAGATGAGACCCGAATCCAAATTAAGCTTCTAGAAAAATCACTTTAATTGCTTACTAAAAAGAGAACTTGTGATCATATTAGCTAACGTGCAAACTTGTTATTTGCCTGAATTGGGTATGATATTGGAGTACAAGATAAAGGTAGGGCGTAATTTTGTACATGGGTCTATTATGCTTTGATCATACTGTTGGCTCACTTCATGGGCCTTTAGACTTCATTGGCACTTGTTCCGTATATGTCATATGGATGTGTTAATTCAAGGGTGATGATTTTTGTCTGAACTCTGCTTAGTCTAGCTTTCAAATGCATAGTTTTTGTTGGGATAAAGGTTGTTTAAACCATCTTCATTGTATGCAGGGGATGTTTTCTATGCTAACTGGGATGAAGTACTTGTTGGGGCTACTGCAGTGGTTTCAACCCTTGGAGGATTTGGTAGTGAGGAACAGATGCAAAGGCTTAATGGTGAGGCAAATGTTGTGGCAGTGAGTGCTGCAAAGGATTTTGGTAAGACAATGTTGATTTCATTTGCCAAAGAATTAAACTATCAAGTCAAGGACCTTTGTTCCTTTGTTGATTTATAAAAATGATTTTCTTCCTTTACACCTTCCCAAAGAATAAACTTTAACTTTTTTTAAATATTTTTTTATCTAAATATTGAACTTGTAACTATTGCAGTAATTGAACTACTAACTGGCATAAATGATTATTTTTTCAATTACACAGTGAGTTTTTGATGTGTGTGTGTGTTTATTGTTTTCCAATATCAGACATTTAAATATGCAGTTCTCAGGGTGATTGAAGTAATATATGACAATAGTAACTAGGAATGATTTATTTAAAATCAGCCTTTGCTAATCAGTGATCCAGTTTGATGGTATTATTAAGTAAAACAGTGTGAACAAAGAATGGCACTCAACCTATGAGGAGGAACCTTGAACCGTGCTTAGCAGAATGAAGGGGAAATAGTTTCTGTCAAAATCAGAGTAAAAGATGACAAAAATGGTATCATCCCACTTAGTGATGGCCATTGTTGCCTAGAAAAATTTTCAATTGAAGTAGGCCCTGTGGGGGTAGGGGCCTGGATGCTAAAGGTTCCAGCTAGGCCTGGTTCATGATGTGTGATTTACATTAATTTTATTAAATAGAATTCTATATACTAATGGAGGCACATGCCATGCATGTGTATAAAATTAGAAAATAATGTGTTACAAGTTTGAAGTTAATTGGAGTGTAATGTTATGCATGTGTATAAAATTAGAAAATAATTGTGTTACTAGTTTAAGATTAATGGTAGTGTAACGCATGCAGGGTATAGAATTTTGGCATTAAATAATAAAGATGTGTCTCTAAAATGAATGCTCTATTCATGTTTTTTTTCTTTCTTTTCTTTGGTTAAGGAAAGAAAGATTAACACAATCTAAGACTAAACCTATCCATAGCATATTCCCAAAGAATAGTCAATATCTCTCTGGGAAAATTGGAATCCCAAATTTGATTGCATTTTATTCTATGCCCTAAATTGGCTGAGCAAGCTGCAGCTTTATTTCCTTCATTCAAAATACAATAAACCTTTGACAACACTGTAACTTATCAAGACTATTAATCACAATATTAGTGTTACCTTCGATATTAGTTCTTTTAGTCTCTTTTTCCTGTGTCTTTTAATATCTTTTTCCTAGGGGCTTAATTTGGCTCTTTAGATCTAGGCTTGAGGTTTGGCCTAGGCGACTAGCTGGGGTTGGGCTACCATAATGCTGTTATATTGTCTTGGATAGAACTCAAACCCAAAAGCTAGCTCAAGTGGTGAGGGAGCTCTCATGCTATATACAACACATTACTTTCATACCTAGGCGATGTGGGACTTCGCTTCAGAAGTGCCCCAACCTTTATCACCCCTAATTTCACTTCTTATAGCACTTATCTCCCTTCTACGGAATAGCACCTCTTCAAGCCCCAAGCATAAAAAAGAGTCCATACTGGGATAAAGATTTAGAAACAAAGCCTTAAGAGGAGACATTATGTACCAAAGGACATCTTTGAACTTCAATAGATTACCCCTTCTTGAAGTCTTCTAAGTAGTTTCATAAACCTTTCTACTTCCAGACATAATTAAAGTTTAGTTTCTCTGTTGCACAATCCTGCAACCAAACTGACTACCCATGAGGACCACAATCCTTCATCTACTGGGTTATGTGTGCCTTAGAAAGTATAGAAACTACTTATCCATGTGGGGCGCTGTTCATCTAAAAATAATGTTAAAATCCTTTCAATTCACTTAACATAACCTTCTGGAGGGAGATTATCTCAATTTCTCAGACATTGGATGCAAAACAAAAGGTGAAAGAATCTGGGGGATATTTGAATGTGCTGCTTTTAGTCCCCACCATCTTCTGCAGCTGTTCACTCTTCCATGAGGCAAACATTCTTTAAACTCGACCACCAAGCTTGTCCTCTGGAGATTCTCATGTGCACAAGTCAACCATGGTCATCTCCCTTTTCTTTAGATGCACAAATGCCTTTTAAGGGCCTGGTAATATCTCTCAGATATCTTAACTATGAGGAGGATGACTTGCATAAAATGAACATGCCATCTACAAACTGAGATGGAGAGTGACTAGACTCCTAATTTCTTAAAAGTCCTTAAGAATAGACTCTCAGCCTTATTCGAAAGTCTGTTAAAGCTCCCATGATTGTACTAAGCAGGAATTAAGAAAGAGGATCTTGTTGTTAAAACCACTTGGAACTTTTGAAAGACCCTAGACCCATTAAGATCAGAAAAGGGTGCTGAGGAATTCTTTTCCATTGATATTTCAGGCAGACTTTGTTTCACTATAAAATGATACGATTTTTAATAAATTTTTCGATCTGCGTACTATCACATTTTCTGAACTTTGCCAAAAAAAAAATTTCAGGGATATGATTTCAGCTCTTCAGGTCAAGATGTTATTATCAGGAAGAGGAAATTTTCCAAGTCTTTCCTTGCCCTTCTGGTGATGTTTGGTGGAGCCCAATTATAAGGCTATCCTCTTCAGCAAATCAGCAATGGCTGAGGGATTCCACATATTGGCCCCATTTTTACGGCTTATTGAATTTGCAGCTTTTTCCTGTCTGATAATTGCTGGCTGAAGTGGAATCCACTCTGTTCCAGTAAAATACTTTTTCATTTGTTTGTTTGAAAATTAGATTGGGTGTTTCAGAAGGGATGCAAAAAAATTTAGTACCTTGCTAATCAGATTAAAGAAAAGTTATAGGGATAGGGTGGTTTAGATACATAAAGGAATTTAATGAGTGTCTTGGTAGTCAATGATTTGCAATGTACTTAGAAAAGGTGATTTGGTTGTATTTGACATATTGCTAATTTGAGTATTTTGCCAAAAGCTTTTAATAAAAAGGGAAAATTACCAATTTACCCCATGTATTATAAGTGAAAAATACTTTGCACCCTTGAAATATCAATTGTGACACATTGACCCCTGTACTTTCAGTGAAAAATACTTTGCACCCCTGAACTATCAACTGTGACACATTAACCCCTTATACTATCAACTTGCAGCAGATTGCACCCTTTCGTCAGCGAACCGAACATCCATTTAACGAAAAGAAAGTCACGTGCGTTTATGTGAAGGTATTTTTCCTTAATGTTGGTAGGACAATACGTGCGTTTATGTGAAGGTATTTTTCCTTAATGTTGGTAGGACAATACCTTCACATGAACACACATGACTTTCTTTCCGACGTCCGATTAGCTGACAGAAGGGTGCAATCTCTCGCAAATTTACAGGGGGTCAATCGGTAATTTCCCCTAATAAAAAATTTAACTCAGGAAGACTCCCAAGCTATGTTCTGAAAGCTGAATCGGCATCAATATTGCAACACGAGTTAGGTTGAATCAAACTATAAAATGGGGTTTGAATCAATTTATAAATCATAACATTTTAACATAAAAATTTGTGTAACTAAAGGGAAAAAAAAAAAAAGGAGTTTAATATCCATCAGTTTCTTTTTTGTTTGACAGCCTAATGCAATTAATTATGAATGGCAGACATGTTACAGCAGGAAATGGTTTTACCATGATTCTCTTGGGCCTGTTTAAGGAGTTTCAATTCACAATATCTCTATAACGTGACATTGCTTCATGTTGGTATATTGTCAAGTGAAATCTGTGTAGTTCTCCTCTCTCTCTCTCTCTCTCTCTGTTTGGTTTTGTTTTTTTGGTCCTTTTGTTTGAATGCTCGATGTGAAGCCCAAATACAGTGATTTAATTTTCCATTTAATTGCGCAGAAAATATTAGAAATGAAGTGAAAACTTGGTATTACATGACAGTTTGGCATTGGAGTGGCGCAGTAAGATTTCTATTTTTCTTTTCTTTCCTGACAACTTCTTGGCAATCAAATGAAGCATAAAAGTTTCCAGAAAAATGGAAAACTTTCCTGTCAATCCAGCTTCTTAAGAAAATGAAATCATTATTCATCACATAGATCAACAATGCCAATATCTCTTAATATCACTAATGTCCATTCTATTTTCTCCAATATATCTCATTTTATACAAAAGGCATCCATAGTTTGATAATTTTTTTGCTACAGAACATCAGCTGTTACATCCTCTGTTTTTCCTTGCAGGAATTCCCAAGTTCATTTTGATCTCAGTGCATGATTACAATCTACCAACATTTTTACTTTCATCTGGATACTTCACCGGAAAGAGGAAAGCAGAATCAGAGGTTCTCTCCAAATATCCGAATTCTGGTAATATATAGGATGCCTTCTCAGTTTATGGGCATCTTTGGACAAACTTTAATATACTCATCATTTAGGATGGTGTGCTATTGACTTAGTAGTGCCTGGTCGTGCAGAAACAAGGAAACTAGAAACTTATCAGGCATGATAGTTGACTCATAGGCAGTCATAATCATCAGGGAGTATCTTTAGGATGATCAAAAGCTCTCAAATAAAAGGGTACAAGTGTACAACAAGCTTGAAGAGAGCATTAGAATCTAGCATGTGCAAGACAGCAACCTTGCTACTGCACATACTTAACAGAGCAGTGGCCAACTGATGGTCACAGTGCAACAAAGGCTTCATAAAATGAATGACTGGGAGAATGATTGGATCAACCTTTTAGGCTGAGATCAGAGTTATGTGCAACTCGCCCTCAAACTCATGTTCACACGTGTACACCATCTTTACTATTATGCAAACTAGACAGCTGTCCTTGGCACAATCTATAGCAGTTTACACTTATAATTTCCTTCCGTTTTCTTCTATTTTCCTCGTCTTGTTTTTTATTTCATTGTTTTCACCATTCTTCTTGCATTCAAACTTTCTCAGGAGTTGTGTTAAGACCGGGTTTCATATATGGGAGGAGAAGGGTGGATGGCTTTGAGATCCCTCTGGATTTAATTGGGGAGCCCTTGGAGAGAATACTGCGTGCTACTGAAAACTTTACCAAACCTCTAAGTTCTCTTCCAGCATCGGATCTACTATTGGCCCCACCTGTTAGTGTCGATGATGTTGCACTTGCAGTAATAAATGCACTTGGAGATGACGACTTCTTTGGCATTTTCACAATAGAGCAAATCAAGGAAGCTGCCGCCAAAGTGAGGGTGTGAATTAGCTTTGCTATCTAGAGTTGATTATGACACATTATGGGCGGGCGGGTATGAGTAACAAATCTTGCCTGGTTCTGCAAACCCCTTGAACAGGGATCACTCAAACAGAACTGTAAAGTTTTTAAAACTTTTATACAAACCATCCTAAGGTAAAATCTATGCCTACTGGTCTTGAAATAGGTCTTGGCTCCACTCATTCTGTTGCAGCGTGAGGCTTGAGAAATGGAAATTCATGTAAAATGTCTTTCTTTTTTTTTTTTTTTAACGTACGGTCTTACCATTGTTGGATAGAGCCTAAAGCCTCATTTGAGTTAGATTCGTCTAAAATCACTTTTGGACCTGAAAATTCCACTTGCTCTAGGGAAATGATGTGATGATAATTTCTAAACGACTTTTGGGATAGGATGGTCAAAGCTAGTCCCTGTAGCTTTTGCCACAATTACTTTAGTTCAATTTTGATACTTGAATAAATGGTTTAAACATGACTCCAAAGAGACATGTAAAAAAATATGTTTTAAAAGTGATTTTAGACGAAATTAACCCAAACAAAAGCTAAATCTTATTCCTTAAAGACCATTAAATGTTGGCTGCCTACTGAAACTTATGCATAGGTCGAGCTTCCTCCTTTGAAGTGTTGGGTAATTCAGCATTGTGCATATCTTATTTCTGTCATGATTCATTAATTTTTTGAATCGATTGAGATGAAAGCACGGCTTGGCAAAATTGGGCTTCATTATCTGTATGAACCTCTTGAGAAGAAAGCGATTCTTGGTAAAATTGGTCATTTCCTTCAGTGTTTTCCTTCAAATTTTAATGGCTCAAGGGTTCTAGTTTTGGACTATGAAATTTTTATATAAAACATTGGTCTACAAGCATTAAAACTGATTAAAATTATCCACATAGTAGGATTACGCAGCAAGAAGAATGAGGAGAAAATGGATGTAGGCCAATTGCTTCAATTTTGTTTTTATGTCTTCGGAATTTTTTTGATTTCCAATGCGTATCGTGATTAGAGTTATAGGGCAAATGGACGGGCTTATTAAGGTAGCATTTGACATAACTTTTGAGAGACTCGAAATGGATTTCCTAGCTTCAAAAGTTATTTTGAAAAATAAAATGTGTTTGGTGAGTTCTTCAAATTGGACTTGTATGAAAAGGTGATTTGGAAGTCCATTTGGGAGAAGTAAAACAAGTTTGCTTTTGAAAGCCCCCTTCATTGGAAGAATAACTTTCATACTTTTTTTTTATACAAAAGGGCTTCTAAAATATGCATTTGCCAAACTCCATTTTATCTTTAAATGACTTTTTGAAAAATTCATCCTAAGAATCACTTCTTCAAAAATTAAGAAATTACTTCCATTTATAGAAAGCTACGACCTAAGACAGTTGGACAATGTGCATATTATAGCAATAGGGTGATTCAAATCACAACTTGCCTAAACAAAATCCAAGCAAAAGAAGAGAAAGCATTCAATGGCTTGTAGACCAATATATCTTGTTGTCTCATGCGCCCCCTACCAAAAATATATATATATATCACCACCACCCAATACCTGAGCACCAAACGCACCCCAAACAACCGCACAAAATAATAAATCGGGCATGTGATCTACAGACAGTGTTCAAATTTCAAAACCACAGTACTCTTCCACCCTCTCTTTTTTTTTGCCAACGACGGAAAAGAAAAAAACAAACAAACGAAGAAAAGAAAATCTCACTCAAATTCAAAAATCACACTCAAATTCAAAACTTTGTTTGCTGCAGTCTATCCAATTCATGTACCATTAAGGCTTTTGAAGTGTAGAATACAAGACCTGACAGATGGATAGTATAGCACAAAACCCCCTTGAACAGCCAAATTCAGTCATGGGTAGCAGTTTTGGTTCCAAAAACAAAATTCTCAGTTGCTTTAGGCAATTGCCGAAATTGCATCACAGCGGATTGGCCTCCTTTGATTTTTGTAAACAATTTCCAAAGTCAATAACTTACAGATGCAGCATCTATATTGAACAAAATATGTGCAACACCATTTTGCCTTTGCTTAGACATTGTAGAAGAATGCCTACTCGTGTCGTTTCTTTGCTATAGACTGCCCCATAAGATATCTGTCACAAGGAAAACATTAAGATTTGATACATTCAATTTTCAGGACCACGGACAAACAAGTATTAATAACACAAAGTAGAGTAAACAATTCCATATTTCATAATCCAATAAAGTAGCAAATCCGGAAACTCAGATACAAACAAAACAAATTTCTGGTCATGATTTTATCAAATAAAATCTGCTTCAGCAAGTTTCATACATGTACATGTTCCTGTCCATTATGTGTACAAGTTCTTTTCTCAAACATAAAGCAACACCCTGATTTAGTCTCCACTTACTAATATAAAGCAACTAATATAAATACAAATCATAAAGCAACACCCTGATTTAGTCTACACTTACTAAATTTCTAAACACAACATTCATCACTTCAACATGTTTACAGTAACTTCAGTGGGCTTGGAGGATAAATATCAGAAGAAAGTGCACTTGACCATTTGCAAGATGGCATTGTTTTGTCTTTTTTGGCATATTTGGAAAGAAAGAAAAAGGATAATTTTTTAAATGAGGAGCTCTCTTAGTTCAAGCTCAAGGATACGATTACAATAACTCTATCTAGAGCTCCTCTCACTTGTTTGTGGAGCTCTTTTTTTGGAGCTTTCGTACCTTTGTTCTTTTTGAAAATTTTTGTAGTCTTTATACTTCTCATGTACTAGGATTTATAACATTGCATTCTTTTAAAAAAGTAACCAGTTCTTTTTGTAAATTTTTGTAGTCTTTGTATACTTCTCATGTACTAGGATTTATAACATTGCATTCTTTTAAAAAAAGTAACCAGTACCACATTTAAAGTGAGTAGTAATCCCATCTCACTCCCCCACTCCCCCACTCCCCTCCCCCCACTCTCCATGTCACCATGCACATGCCACCCTGTGTGTATAAATTGATGGAGGTTAAAAAGATAAATTTCTCCAGTTCTACAGCCATTCTTAACAAAAAACCATTGTGAGTTGGATGGAGAGATGAATCTAAAATACTGATAGGGCTAGAAGGGATTGGATATCCAATAGTTGTCAACTTTAAAAAATTGGACAATATCATGTTGGATTCAGTCTAACATACCTGAAGAGATTTTGTTATGAAATTGGACCATATCATATTGGATTTAATTTGGCTTTTCAGGTCAAATTATCTACATCTGTCCTTTCAAGCATGAATTCATGACTTAGGAGTCAGGACTACATTTTTTTTTTTTTCAGTTTTCAAATACAATTTAGATATTAACAAAGAAACAATAGTGTTTTGATCATTTCTTCTATAACAAGTGATGAATGATAAATCAAGTGTGTAATCCGATGATGGCACATGAAGTGGCTGTTCATTGTAAGTAACTAAGCGACGAAAGCAATATAAGTAGCATTGTTTTGAAGGGCATGAAGTAAATACATACTTGCCAGTGTAGAAGCCTGCAGAATACCAAGCATTCAAAACATCAGTAAGATCTGTTTCGGAGCTGGTACCTTCTGCCATTTTGCCTTCACATTTGTCATCTTTCCCTTGCTCTGTTTTCCATGAAAAAAAGGGGGAGGGGGGGTTAATACAAGACGCCGTATTTTATGAATCATTATAGAAGTCAAGAAAAATATGTACGTTTCCATATCTTGTAAACACACACACACACACAGAGAAGAAGAGAAGAAGAACATGCAATAACAAGATCATAATACTCGAAGGTTTACTGAACTAGAAATATATACAAGATGCAACGAAAGGTAGAATGCTTGAAGGTGTCAATAACAAAATTAAATAAATAATACATATATTAAACGCACAGGATTTTAATTGAAAAATGCTCCATTTAACTTGCAGCAACAACTGACTCCACATTGAATAATCCAAATCAGTTCCTTCGTGCCAGGACCAAATCTCAGATCAATTCCATAATTGTTTGGATTTTACTGGAGGTTTTAGATTAAGAAGAAAAGACTGAATATATATGTAGCAAATCCTAGCAATGGGTTGAGTATGAGGAGGGTTGGATGTTGGCTGGATGAAAGGTTTCCAAACCGAGGCCAACCCCATAAAACATTTATATCAATATATTGTTTGATTCAATATTAAAATATGCTAATAATGTAATTAAAAATATTTTATATTATTAACAATATTAACAAATTCTTAAACATGATTCACTTTACTAAGTGGGTTGAGAGAGTCTTGGGGCCAAGCCCATTCTCAATTAACTTGGGTGGGTTCAAGCAGGTTAGTGACTTTAAATGAGACATTTCTAATACTAACTGAATGTATTAAGACTAAAAAAGATGGAATAGTGAAAATTGATACCCAAGGAAGGAGAATAGACAAGATGGCCTATGATCTAACAAAGGGATTATCATGCATAAGGAGGGAGAGTTTGAAGCAGCCATTTTCCATAAAATTAAATTGGGATAAGAAGTGAAGAAAAGCTTCCAGAGTGTTAAGAGTGAGAGCCAAGTATTCTTAAAGTTGGAGGAATAGTTTTACAATTCAACTCTGCACCAGTAAGGGTTGAGTTTCAAGTTAACTAGAAGGACAAGAGGAAGGCAAAAAGGAATGTGGGTTGAGGTAGGGACAAAAGACATGATTGCTATGATCTAAAGAATATGACAACTAGAGTTGAATGGCGCAAAATGAAACTAACCCAACCAGTTATTACCGAGTTGAGTTGAATTGAGTAGAGTCCTTATGAAAATCTTTCAAAGCGAAAGTTGAATGATGAATGACACTCCACTTTGGGATTTCAATTATTAAAAAATATTTAAATATTCCTGCTGAAACCCCTCTAAATCCATGCAGGAAGCCAATTTTCATTCATCTTTAAAATTTTAGTCTCTCTTTATTTATAGATGAATGACAACAAGCAGTATGACAGCATTGTGGATCTTGCCCTCTACCTAACTAGATAAGTGGATACATACAAATCAAACATGGCTACGACTATAATCTTTCATAAAGAACATAATTCAATATGAAAATTTACATGAAAATACTAAAGCAGCATAAACAAAAATAAGCAACAAAGCAAACCGGGGGCATCAAAAACCTTTAAATAGCACATATTGCAGGAGACAAAAAATAATTAAAGGGAAAGCTGAAATGTTAAAGGAGCTGTAGGGTGTAGATCAATCAACAATAAACCAGACAGGATTTTAATTGAAAAATGCAGGATTGGCTTTTCTTCCTAAAATACATTTTGGCCATCCAAATAATTAAATTAGGTAATCAGGGTCATCCCAATAGGTCAAAATTTTACTTGATAAAATGTTATAAATAAAAGCTTCCAATCTCTGAGGCTTGCCATTTAATGGCCTGCACCATTTCATAGACTGATATCTTGATCAACTTACATCTAGAATGGTTCTTATGCAAATTTCAGCTTTGGAACATAGAATTACCAGAAGTTTTTGTCTTCATGGAAGAAATTACTTTTTCCACGGCTCCCATTGCTATTTTGGTGATATTGTCATCTTCAAGAGCGCGTGACTTTCCAGAAACCATTGTTACAGTGGCATCAGTAGAAGTTTTACCTACGCATGTCCCACCCAAAGAACAAGCAGGCAATGAAGTGCATGGAGCCACCATATATGGACAAAGATATGGGCAACAAGAACAGGCACCGGTTGGATTACAAGCTTGGTTTGTAGGAACTTGATGATCTTGAATAGTTGAGGTACCCCACTGCACACCACAAACAGAACCTTCACCAGAACATTGGTAATTCCAAGTATCAAACTGATGAAGCTGTTGTAGAATCTGTTGCCTCTTCTCCTCAAGTTCATAATACTGGGAGAGTAACTGCGTATAATCTTCTACACCTTGAGAATTTGAATAGCCTTTAAGTGCATCTTGCATGTTTAGACAGTTTAATGAATCTATATAGGGTTCAGGTGCACATGAATCTACACCATGATTTTCTTCAGTTGGTGAAAGATTATTTGTTTCTCCCCTTTCTGTTGTGGTATTTGATGCAACATTGCTGTTATTATCTGCCTCCAGATGTCTACACACCAAGGACAATCAAATATACAAAAATTAGCATAGAAAATATATTTTTTTTACAATTGAAATATCAAAGAACAGGAACTATCTTGCAGGGCATTCAAAGGCTGTTGTTTGAAGATTTAGTTCTGAGTTTATGCCTATGCTTCTAACTACCATTATAGCAGCAAATGTAAGTAAAATTTGAGCCCAATGCCCTACCATATTATTCTTTCTTATGGATATAATATGTTAAAATGTAATAAAGAAGGGTAAACTTCAAAATATATAGCTTGTATACAAAAGCCCAAAGACAAACAACTCTATACAGATATTGTTATAAAACCCAGCCAATCCAATGTTAGGGTTTTTCTATTTTCATAGACAGTGCCAAGCCCAAAGAATTAAAGAGCCTTGTGATCATTCAGTAGCTAGCATAAAACCTTTTAGTAACAAACATAAATGCTAAAGCAAAACAAGTCACATGTATCTCATGTCTGTGTAAAGTATTCTTGTAGCTGAACCCATGTGGTTGGGATAAGACTTTTACTAAGTAGATTTTTTATGAAACTACGGATTATTGATTATTTGTTATAGGGTATGGCCTTTATTTATGATTGAGGAAAAATATATTTAAAGAGAGATGGAGAAGAAATATACAAGGGAAGGCCTTGGAGAACTTTGTATTATAGGTTTATCTACCAAATATAGAAGGATAGATAAATTAAAGTTGAATAGGGAAATTTATGTCCATTTAAGCGGACGAACGACAAAGAAAGAATTTGGGAAATAAAATTAGTAGTCATACAGAAGGCTCGCCTATTTCTAGATTTTGAAAGGGAAAAGATTGGATATATATAAACACATCAACTAATGCTGCTAATTTTTATCTCTTACATATTTTGGTGATTAGTTCCAAAATAGGGTTACATTTAGATAAATATTGGAAGCAATCAATTGAAAATTCTAATAGCACATGGTGGAGGATTTTCAAGCTATCTGCAACAACAACAAAAATGGTGAACCCAAATCAAATAACAAGATTTTGATCACCCATGCTTGCCCTGTATTTTCATTCCATTCCCAATCAACTTCATTTGCAACAATTGATCGAATACAAAACCCCATCCCAGTTACCCAAACTTTAATCTAAGACTCAACAAGATATAACACAAAGCAACAGGACAAGTTTCACAGATCTAATTTGCAATTTTGCATTCTGGATGCTTTATATAAGATAATGATGTCGTATGAAAATAAAAATTAGCCTACCAAGACCAACAACAATGTTTTTATCAGAAATGCAGCTTATTAGCTTGTACTTTCAGAATAAGAATGCTACTTGTGGCTTCTCTGAGAATGGTGAAAGTATGAAACAGAAAGAAAAGGGAAAATCTCCTGGTATCCAAACTTATCTAAGATCCAATCATATATGACTTAAAGAAACAAAAGGCAAAACTCAGACATCTAAAATGAAGCCTCCTAGCTTAACAAGGAATAATGGTGTCATACAAAATTGCAAAATGGTAGTATTGTTCCACCATGGCTAACGAGAATACTTTTTCCATGAATGCACCTGATGTTTTTCTTTTCTTTTTTTGCATATTTATGGCTTATCCAAGAATGGTGTAAAAGGAAAGAAGTGAGTAAATCTCGTTAATACAACAACAAAAAAAAGAAAGAAAGAAAAAGAAAAAAGAAAAAAAGAGTCATACAACATCAAGTTCCAACTTGTGATATAACTATATAACCTCTCAGAGCTTTAAGATCAATTCATGCATGTAAACCTCACAAACAATTGGCTTTCATATTTATCTTAGCCGAAAAAAAAGGTTGGCTTTCATATTTAATTCTGAAACTATTATCAATTACATAAACATTAACACCATATTCATTTATTCAAAAAATATGAGATTTTATAAATAAAAATGTAGGACAATTCTGAATTCCATTATTTTACTTTATTTTTTTGGTCATATCATATAACTAGTAGCTATTGAAGTACACGACAAAGTATGTAGAAAGTTTGAACTATAACACACTCAGTCTTCTAATCATCTATTTTCCTGTCTTCAACAACGCAACCATTAGACGATGATATTCTCCTTGTTATTTACCAACTCATCTAAAAGCCTGAGTTGTTAGAAGGGGACCAACTATGTAAATCAAAGGGCTTTAACACCACCCGCATGTGTGGTCTACTACATGGGAACACACTTTTTTGGGAAATTTAGTATAGCACGGGGATAGAAATACACCTCAAAGGAGTCAAATACAAGACCTTATGCTTGGATACAAAGTTAACTTCCCAACTCATCTAAAGGGCCAAGCTGTTAGAGAGGGGGCCAACTATGCATATCAAAGGGCTTTAACACGCCTAAAATCAATAAGGAACTATTATTTCAAAAATTACAGGCCCAAGACATGGAGAACCCCATAACATCACTAAAAAATTTGATGCTTTTTCTTTAGTTAAAAGATTATATTTCTAGTTCTTTTATAAAAGATGAGAAAACTAGATCAAGTGAGAACCCTGCCCAAGTTATACACTCACCTTTTGGCATCATGACCTTCATCAACATGAGCAGCTACATTTTCTTCAGTGCTGCTTATGCCCTTACCTCCCTCAGCTGAACCATCATGGTATCCTTTATTATGCATTATCTGGACGAGAGAGGAGGAGGAAAATGTTAAAATGTTGCCACATGAAAACTGATTGTAACAGGTAATGTCAGCAGAATACTGTGAGAACCGAGAAGTGATAAGTGTTCGAGCTATTGAGATTGATACATCTATTTTAGAAGTTCTATGAGAAAAGTATAATACAACTATTTTTAAGATACGTTCGCGCTATTAAGAAGATAAGTTCTATTATCAAAGCATCATACATCTATTTTCAAAGTTTTCTATTTTCTATTTTAGATTTAAAAAAAAAAAAAAAAAAAAAAAAAGCAGAACCTACTTCTCATTTTTATTTTTCGAAATGGCAACAAAAAACTCAAGTCATTCATTTTCATGCTTAATCTGCTATTGTTTCTTTCAATAAAACCCATATGTTCCACAATAAAACCTTATGGATACTAACATCATTTTCTTAGCTGAAATTTTCAATTTAGGATTTTCTGCCCTCTTGTTATAAATTTTTATTCGATAAACAGGCAGTACAGTCCTTTCACAGAGGGACATGAGAGGCCATTGCACCAAATATGTGAATTTTTCAACAACATTGTTTGCTCAACACTTTCTAACTCTCATGAAGTAGCCACCAATTGTGTCCTGCAGGTGTAAGGAAATCTAAAATGGCATGTTTATCCAACATAAACTCACACATTGCCTGTGTGCATCTCACTATATCCAAGGGACTGGATATGCTAAAAAGATGCCAGAAGACTACAAGGAAATCAAAAAGGGAATTAACCAGCAATGAGATTTTAACAAAGAAGCTGGAAGAACCTAATGGGGGGGGAGGTCGGGTTCTACCAAATAGGAGTGGACACAAGGGTGATGAGAGGGCTAATCATGCAGAATGGCCTCAAGAAACAAGGCAGATAACCTTTCTTTGTTAGTCAAGGAAGCATTTAAGCTAGTCAAGGCCAAGGACTGTGGGGCTAAGCAAATTGCCAACCTTGCCGTTGTGCTCTGATGTCCAAGTAAATAAGAAAAAAATAAGGCGACTACTAACTTCTGTTAACCCTAATAGCAAGATGAATGCAAAACAAACAGTTGAACCATGCACTACAAGCTAAGAAGCATGCAATATGATAAAGAATAATTGTAACTTGAACAACTGTTTGCTGTTTCAACTCACAACTGCCCTGAATTCAGGGTCTCGGTCTCCAATTTCTATGAATATAGTCTGCTTTAACTATACAACTCAAACTGAGGCTTTTAAGACTGGTGTGAAACTGGTTGCTTGCATTTGAAGTGAAAAACCTATACCCTTCAGCTAGCTTCTTACTTAAATTATCAAAATCGAACAATTGTTACTTACAAAATGTTTGAAACCAATACATATATAATGTATAAATAGAGAGAGAGAGAGAGAGAGAGAGACCTTGTACTTGGACATGGCGTCGTCGAAGGCGTTAATGAGAGCGGAATCATCCCAGAGTTCAGTTTCTTTCCCCATTTTCCTTTTCTTCCTCTTCTGATTTTCTCTTCACTTCATTCAAGTTCACAAGTTTTTTTTCCTGGATTTTTATGAGATTTTCCTCCTCCTCTTTGTCGGATCTTTCTGTTTGGCAACCCGGAGAACAGTGGCCCAAATATGAAGGCCCATGTTTAGTACGGCCATTTAAGATGGGTAACCGGTTTTTTACTGCTCCAATTTGGAATTTGGATTTTGTTGGCCCAAAATATACTTTAGAGGGGGATGAATAGAGTATAGACAAATAAAAATATTTCTAAAATAGGATACAAGATCTTTGCAAACTTGAAAATGGAGAGATAGAATACAAGATTAAATAACAACTCAAAACAATAAATATCAAATAGATAACTTGAAAATAAAAAGATTTGAATTAGAGGATCAAACACAAGGATTTAACGTGGTTCGGATTCCGCCTACATCCACGCCTCAAGAACTCCGTCAAGAGATTTAATCCACTAAGCAACTCCTTCAAGGTGGAGAAACCTTTACAACTTGCCTTCTTTCAAGGTGGAAGACAACCCACCCACAAGAGTTCTCACAAAACCCTTAAAATCTCACAATACAAGATGATTGAAAAATGAGTAATACAAAGAATGCTTCTCAAAGCTAATTTGTAATGAATACAATAGCACAATAACTTCTCAAGAGATCAAATAGATATAGCACAATAGATTTTTGTCAATGAGAATAGTGAATATTGAATGCTTGAGAGTAATGGATGTCAAGACAAAAGATTAATCAACTGAGTGTGTAATAAATGAGAGTCAACCTTCAATATATAGTGAACAAGCCTCCAAATGAACTTTTGAAACCCTTAGAATCAGATTAGAGAGGTTTAGGGTAGTTAGGGATCATTTAATACTCGAATGACCATAAGAAGAAAGAGTCGTTTTAAAGTTGCAGAACCATTAGTCGACTAGGACAAGGCTGTTAGTCGACTAAAAAGGCTTTTTCAAAAGTATATTTCATTCCTCGGCTCAGTTAGTCGACTAGCACGAGGTGATTAGTCGACTAGCTAGTTAAAAAGTTGTTCGATCAAAATCTGGGTTTGTTAGTCGACTAGGACAGGGGGTTAGTCGACTACCAACTTAAAAACTCATTTGGAAAATTTCTCCGGGATCGATTAGTCGACTAGTAAGCCATTATTAGTCGACTAGAAACTTTGCAACAAAAACAGGGCTTCTGACCTTTCATTAGTCGACTAGCAAAGAATGATTAGTCGATTAAGAAACCATTAGTCGACTAGTCAAGAAAGATTAGTCGACTAACTTAGAATTTCACAAAACATTGCCTCTGGACTTCGATTAGTCGACTAGCACTAAATGGTTAGTCGACTAATGATGCAAAGTCAATAAATCGAAATTTCTAAGTCAAAATCAACACCAAACACTTTGACAAGTTAACTAAGTGTTTCAAAACATTTTTGATCAATTTTGAAAGCATTTTCAAGCATGAATGCTAATGCACAATGAGATGTAAAAGATTTTCTCTTGAGCTTTATATAATTGATCATGAGAGAAGTCTTACAAAGAGTTCCTAAATACTTGTAGATCAACTTGACTTCAATTGGCATTCATAAGCTTGAGCAAGTCTTCAAGTTGGTCTTCAAAGATTGAACTTCTTTGAATTGCTTTGACACTTGAACTTTAGATCACCATGAGAGCTTTGATTTGAACAAAGAGCATTTAAAATGCTTGATGAATGTTGATGATAGCTTCAATAGAAATCTATGGAGACACAACACTCAACCACTTGTTAGAAGAAATGTATGGTTTAGTTATCATCAAAATAAGGTTAAGGACCTTAGGGCTAACAGATTTGATCACTCTTTTGAATTTTGATCGACACTATGTTAATTAATCTAATCCGGTCAAGTCTATATTAAGAAGTTACAATTAATAGAAAAACTTTAGATCTGAGCTGATTTTAGAAATAACAAAAAAACATGAATGTTAATAGACCTCCATATGGGCTAGTAGCAAAACAAATTTTGAAAATCCCACTAGTCGATTAAAGATCTCTGTTATTGCGCTTGCCAAAAGTCACATTGATCCAACAATCATATTCTAAAAAAATTGACCATGAAAAAATTATGATAATTTGAACAACAGAATAGTCACAATTTTTTACAGTGATATTAAAAAATAAATAAATAAAAAAACTGGCAGTTGGATCACCGTGATTATTGCTCAAAAAGTGAGTAAGAAATATAGGATTATTGCTAAAAAAAAACTTTGTCCTTTAGTGCTCCAGTCAATACAAATAAATGAGGACCTTTGGATCCACTGAAACTAATATGTGGAGGCATCTAAGCTGTTAATCCAGGTGATCAATAGGTGTTTATCAAAAAGGTGATCAAAATCCAAATCCTACAATTTGAATCCAAAAACATATTAGCTTTGTTGTCCCAAGTTATATAACCCTAAAGGATGGTGAATAGGGTTTTAGCAAATTATAAGTAAATATTACAAAAAAAAATTATATTCCAATTAATTTGTAAATAAACAAGTAAATAAAATTTAATTGGAAGAGAGAAATCAAACACAGTGATTTTAACGTGGTTCGTATTCTGCCTACTACAACGCCTTAAGCTCCAAACCCAATGATTTCTCAATCCATTATGGATCACTCCTTCACGGTGGAGAAACCTTTACAACCAATCTCATTTCGGATGGAGATAAAACCAAATCTAGCCAAGAGATTACCGCTCTTCTTCCCAAGCTTGAATTTGACCAATAAACTTTAAGTTTCACAACGGTTATAACCCAACCTTTTCACAAACAAGATATATAAAGAGTTTTGTGTACAGTGAAGAACTCCTAAAGAGTAGATGAAGTACAAATGAAGCTCTCATTAGTATCTCTCAAATATTAAACCATTTGTCTCAAGAGAGAATGATGAATCTTTGGCTAATACACACAATATTGATGTAAACTAAGTTGGCTTGAGTTTGTGTATATTAATTCTACTATTCAAGACTCATACAATGAGTATTTATAACCTCAATAACAAATATGGTCATGGGGAGTCAAAATAAATCCGTTCGGGGCTTTTCAAAACTAGCCGTTAAAAGCTACAAAACATGATTAGTCGACTGGACAAACAAAGTAGTCGACTAATTTAGTATATAGAAAACTAAGCATTTGAAAATCCGGGCTCTAATAGTCGTCTAGCTTAATTGATTCTCAGAACATGGTTACTGACTTGCCAGTTAGTCGACTAGATCAAAGAATTTAGTCGACTAGTTAACAAATTAGTCGATTGGTTTCTCTGTAGTCGACTAGATTAAGAGTTCTTGAAATCATGGCTACTGTGACCATAGTTAGTAGACTGGACCACTTGGGTGAGTTGACTAGATATATTCAAAAGTCAATTCTTTCAAGTTTCTTGAATCTAAATCAACTTTAACACTTAAACTAGTTAACTAAGAGTTTCAAAAACATTTTAACTAAGATTGAATCCCAAACAAGTCATACTAAGGTCTTAAGGTCAAAGTATTTTTGAGCCAAGAGAATTCAACCTATATAGAAAGATTTATACAAATAAATCCTAAGTATTCTCACACAAGGATAAAATCAAGATCTTCACAATTGAATCTTCAACACTTATGTTTGGCTTAATCCTTGAATTTCAACAATGTTAGTTATTTGCTCCATGCTCCTTAGTGAATATGTAACTTATTCACTTAAGCTTAGCTTTAAAGATCTTCCAAAAAGTGTTTGAGCTTTATCTTCTTTGATTTTCCTCATTGAAGACTTGGTTCCTATATTACAATTTTATACTAAAAGGAAACCATTAGAATCACAAGACAATATTTGTTAATATCAAAATCTTTCAACAAAGTTGGATAGAAGCCAAAAAGCTAACAAGCTTCATTCCAAGAATAAGATAGTTTTCATAAAAACCAAATAAGAAAAAAAAAGGCTTTTGATCTCGAAGAGAAGAGAAGGGACGCACATCTTTGCTGCAGAATTTGTTCTACATAGAGCCATAGCCACCAGTTTGTCTTCTTATTCTTTCTCTCATTCTTTGAACATCCCTGCTACAGAATCTTTTACATAGCGCCATAGATCTTTGATGATGTCGAATTTCGGTGAAGGAGGATGGGATAAATGAATGGAAGAAAATAATGGAAATGCTTACTGGAATGATGGTCACCGGTGAGGTGCCTGCCAAATGAACTCCGATGGTTAAGTTAGTGACTGAAAGGGATAATCAAAGAAAGACGAAGTTGAATGTGGGTTTTTTTTAGGACATACCTTCATTATTTTCCCTCGTGCCTTTATGTAGTAGTCTTGGTGATAAGATGTCCACTTGATGGAGGTCACCTCTAAGGTTTAGTAACCTAATCTGTCTATTTCATGGACAGTCGCATTTAATGTTTGCGTGATTAACTTACATGGCCATTTAAGAATAGCCTTACCCAAATGATTACATCGTATCCTACCTGCACCTAGATTTAGTGTCAGAGGTACCAGTGACATGACATTCAAAACGTGTTTAGAATGTCACGTCACAGGTGTTAGGTCGCACACGTCAGGTCACATGGATCGAGATAAATATAAGAATAAACGGGTCGGGGTTTAAACATCCTTGTCAGTAGATGTCCGGACAACCCGATCCATTATAATACCCGAAGACATTTTTCGGATCATAAATAATTTGGCCCAGTAAACAAATAGGTCGGGTTTCACCCTCTTCAATCTTCGATCTTCTTCTTATTCTTCGAACATCCTTGTTGCAAAATCTGCTACACAGCATCATAGGTCTTTGATCTTCTTTTTCTCCACTATAATTTTTTTTTTATTTGATAACAATTTAAGGTCAGGGTTTTGATTCTTATTCTCTTGAATTTTTTTTAATTTGATGACAATTTAAGATTAGGATTTTGATTTAAAATTTCATTTTTGAAACAAAAGAGGTTTTTTATTTGTTGAGAATTGGGGATTGAGGGTTAGTTTGTTATTTGCACAATTTTAATGGAAAAATTTGGGATTTTTTTTTTCTATTTTTTTCCAAAAAACATACTCCCTCTTCCAAATTTGAGCAGTGAGCAAGCTTGAATGTTTTTTTTTCCTTTATTTGATAGATGTACAGTGAATGTAAGAAAAAAATCAAGTTATCCTTTTATTTCAACCAACAACTAATAAATTAGAACCAGTTCAGTTTAAAATTAGTTCTGACATAAAACCTTATTTGGTTTATAGCTTGCTAAGACCAAATCCTGAGATTCCCAAATAGCCTATAAGGTTAGGGTTTTACTTTTGAATAGTGATAACATGTGGCCTCGAAAGAAACTTATCCAATAGGGTTTATATCACCTCATCTTTAATAATTTTGGAAAACCAAAACTTTTACACCCCTACTTCGCCAAGTTGTTTTTATTTATGCCATTTGACATTCATGTCATTTTAGCTTTAGCACATCAAACTGTATGAATGTATGAAGATACTCTTAGAATATATTGGTTTCAAAATTTGGCATTGACACGAAGTATCAAATTTTAACGTTAGTACATTAAAGAACATGAATGTATTGAAGATGCTGTATTTGTATAGATTACGATAATACTTAATAATTTTTATTTTTTCTCAAGAATATTTATATATTATAATTTTATGAAAAATACTATAACATCAGACACTTTAACCCGAAACTAAAAACCGCCCTGATGTGTCATGTTTTGGGTAGTGAGATCTCTCATCTCAAACTATTTTTTATTTTTTATTTTTCATATATCACTCAAATCACCATATGTCAGAGTGATTTTTAATTTCGGGTGAAATAGAATTATTGTAATTTTATTTTATAAACACTGGCCCGAGCAGTTGACCCACCAACTCGGCCGGGTCAGCGACTCAGCGTTCGTTTTGGGTATGACGAGTCAAGAGCATGTAAAATGGTGTCCATAAATAAGGGTTTCGTTGATTTCTTCCATTGTTGATCAGAGCAGAAACGACGAAGAAGAACAAGAAGAAGCAGGAGGTGTGAGCAATGGCGAAGTCAACGACTAAGGATGCTCAAGTACTTTTGCACTCTCTCCGCTCTGCTTACGCCGCCACTCCCACAAATCTGAAGGTCTCTCTCTCTCTCTCTAAATATATATATTCTCTTTCTCTGTTGATTATCTGAAAGTGAGTGAAAATCGAGAACTTAATTGAACTCTTCTTATGCAGATCATCGATCTCTATGTGATGTTTGCGGTCTTCACTGCTCTCATTCAGGTACTGTCATTCTCTGCTTGTATGTATGTAACTGTAGATCTGCACCAATTGATGTGATTTTCTTTGAGTTCTTTCAATATAATAGAAATTGGGTATTCCGGGTGACATTCTTATGTTCCCCAATGATATTTCAGTTCCTTATTTTTCCCTTTTACTCTCCGTTTGGTAGCTGAGAAAACCGAGAAAAAGAGAAGAAATTTATATTTTTTTTCCATGTTTTATCGTTTTTGGTTAATCAGGGAAATGAAAAATCGCCACAACTTAGATGAATACTTGTATTAGTTTCAGACGAGATTCAGGAGTAAAATTTGTTTTATGTTCCCACATTTCCTTAGCACCTAAACAGAGAAGTAGAATGTCTGATGAGGTTTCTATTTTAATATTATGTGTTTTCTGATTATGGGTAGAATTTTAAAAATATAGGTTAATTATGCAGCAATTGCATTAGTAGCACACTTGTTCCCTGAGTTAATTGGCATTAATTTGGCAACTACATGGACTGGTACCTTCAGATGTGTGGTAGCAGTGCTTTTACAGGTTGGAGTAGCACTATCACTGCTACTTTCTTGGGCTGGTTCCTGTAGATGTTTTTATTTATTTTCATCTTTTTTAGGTAGGACATCTTGTCCTCTTTATTATTTCTTAATAAAATCTTCTTGTTGCTTCTCCAAAAAAAATGTCATTGCTGCTTCATACAATATAAGGATAATTATTTGGAGCATCAGCCCCCTATGTCTTGTGGCTTTTTAAGATTCTTTTTGTTGTTGTTGCTGCAACCTGTATTAAATTTTAATAAATATTTCATATTTTAAGTGTTTCCTGAAATTTCTTTTGACAAAAATATAGATATATTTATGTTAAGCATGTTCTGTCACTATTTTTTTTATTATTACTATTATTATTTTTATTATTTTGTAGAAATGTTATTCTCTAATTCTACTGTAATTTTCCATACTTTCTTTTGTTTCTTCCAATGTTTAAAAAAAGTATATATATATATATATTGCATCGCATGATTTATGTTACAATTTATAGGCTATGATTCAATATTTTCTTTTGTTTCTTCCAATTTTATACATATATGTGTGTGTGTAGATTTTTTTTTTCATAACCTTTTTCCTTTGTGTGTGGTGCATCCTATACAATGTTTAAGTTGTTTTTCTTTTCTTTGTTTTTGTTTTGTTTTGTGAGTGTAAAATATCTTCTACTACATTTCTTTTTGTGGTGCAGTATATGGAATTCTATACATCCAAAAGCTTCAAATTCCTGTGAAATTGTTGTGTTTGTTGGAATTTAAATCGAGAAGCTCATAAAATGACTTGCAGAGTAGGTGTTATTGTGAGAAATGTTTACAGAAAACCTCTTATCAATGAAAGAATTTACAGAAAATCATACCCATTTTTTACATCTTTAAACTACCGGGTCCAGTTAGGTTATTGATGTTCTCGTTTTCATTCCTTCCCTGCTTCTCTCGTTTTCATTCCTTCCCCGCTTCTCTCCTTAATAGCCTTTGCCCCTTTGTGGTGCAATTGCCCATATTATTAATGCACAGATGTAGTGATGCCCAAACGAGATGGTAGACTTTTGGAGTGCTGAGGATTAAAGGATTACTCGGAACTCGGAAGCAAATCTCCATCATATTACTTGCTCTGGCAAATATTGCCATGCTCCAAGCCATGGACCCTCAACCCCATCCACTTTTTTAAAATTATTATTAGAAGAATGCTGCTCAGATTTTAGTGGAAAGATTCGATGCTATTTTTGAAACATGTGTTAAATGTCAATTGGCCACAACTCTGAACATCTCGTCACTTGTTAACTTAGTGATTGTGGCAACTAAGGATGTGTAATTCTGGGAAGAGAGTTACTGGCTGAGGAGTCTTCATCAGCTTTAACCTATATCCTATTAAGCATTTAAAATGTACCTGTGAAACTATAAGGTCTAGGAGACTAGGAATGTTATCCTCTAGCAAGTTGAAAACCACTATTTAACCTCCTTAAAAGGTGTAGAAGTGTGGTCCTTAATTGTGTAATTTTTGAGCTTTGAATATCTCTAAGATCATCAGTCCATGACTCCACGAGCTAGACTTATCTCTAACTTTGTTAGTGGACCTGAACTTTCTTTATGGATGAGGATAGAGACTATAATTTTTTAATCCTCTTTTAATCACGAAAATGAAGAATTTTGCAACCAGAAGATCTCTTCTAGGATTTCTATCATATATTCTATGTGTTTGGTCTGAGAGGAGCCCTGTTTAGCTCACGT
This sequence comes from Hamamelis virginiana, assembly GCA_017140935.1. Taxonomy (NCBI): domain Eukaryota; kingdom Viridiplantae; phylum Streptophyta; class Magnoliopsida; order Saxifragales; family Hamamelidaceae; genus Hamamelis; species Hamamelis virginiana. Next base: position 1,635,845 of record JAESVK010000739.1, read on the forward strand.
CGATTCTCTTTTTTCTTAGACTCTGTCTTCAATCTCTTAATATCCTAAATCAACACCAAAAGACTCTATGTTTCCCTTCTTGTAGTCTCATTCAAACATTCTTTATTTGAAAATTTTAACAGATAATGGAGGTCCCAAAAGCAAGGGGACTTTAACTGTGATCATTGTGTATTGAAATTTGTCATGTTCCAGATCTTCTCAATCTAAAGTTCTCAGGCATATCTAATTTACATATGGGAATTAAAAACCACTTGAGATTCATTAGAACCCATTCATTTTGGCCTCAACACTGCCCAAACCCAATGTTGGGCCTGGGCCATTTGGATGGCCGAAATCATAAAGGGTGGAATGGAATCTGATTCCATTTCCAAGATAGCCTGGATTTGAACACTAGTCGGAATCAGGGGTTGGAATGACTGTCCATTCCCTTTCCCGTGTTTGGCAATGGCAGGAATGAAATTAATTTTTTTTTTTTAATAATTTTCCAATTTTACCTCTTTTCTTGGAGATAACCCATCATTCACTTCCCAAAATTTGTGTCACTAAATTCAAATCAATATGCATCCAAACTATAGATGGCAATATACATCCTGATAAAGAAATACGTGATTAAAATAAACTTATTTTATTAAAATAAAAAGGCAACTTACATTAGTGCCCTCGACGTACCAGACTATTCATGGACGCGGCTTACACTTCTTTACAGACACAGATTCTCAACAACAAACAAAAACTTTGCAGACTCTCTTACTTCAACAAAACTCTTAGACTCAAAAAACTCAAAGCCCAAAGTCCCCCTACCTCTCACTCTCTTTCTCCTTTTATTCTTCTCAAACATGCCCTTCCAAAATTTGGAGTTCCTTGCCTTTTTTATCAGACCATGCTTACCTTCCAAAATAGTAGAAGCTGCCCCCTCTTTACATGAACTCATCCCTTTTCGACTTGAAAAGGGTAAATTTGCAAATACGGTTACATATTTTTTTATTTATGTTTTTACCCTTTAATTTTCATATAATATCGTTTGTGCCCATGCTTAGTTTGTAAATTATAGTTAGTATCCATGTTTTAGTTTTCTTTTTTACTTATACCCTTGTGCTTCTATACATAATTAGAAAAATGTAGAAAAAAAATCCACAAAATAGATCCTGCATGTGTAAATGGTATCAGAACCATAGGTTATTAGTGGTTTTATTCTGAAAAAGAGATGAATAGCTATAATTTTATCTTGATTAATTTAAATATAAGCAAATCAAATAGAAATTTTGAGCAGGTAGTATTGAGGCCTAGACTTTTTAGAAAGGTGATGTTAGACATAAATTCTTTCGTGTTTGGGGGGGGGGGGGGGGGGTTTGTTTGGTTTGGCTTTGAGTTTTTATGAGTTCTTTGAGTCTTGAGTTCTGTTGAAGTTTGAGAGTTTGCAAAATTTATAAGGATTTGCTTGTTGCTGAGAGTCTGTGTGTGTAAAGAAGTGTAAGTAAGATGCGTTTGTGAATAGTCTGTATGCCAAGGGCACTAATGTAAGTTACCTTTTTATTTTAATAAAATAATGTTTATTTTAATCACGTATTTTGTTATCGGGGCATATAATGCCATCTATAATTCAAACCAAATGACGATGTAATTCACCAAACCAAATTAGATTTTATCAATAATAACATTACCAAAAAAAAAAAAAAAAGCTTAAGTCATATACCTACAATCAAAACCCACATAACATTGCCAAAAAGTTAAAAGTAAAAAAAAAAAAGAAAAGGAAATTGAATCAAGCTAGTTTAATTAAAAAATTTGCCTGAGAATCTGATACCCTTACCAGTGCATATCTTCGATTACCTTCTGAATGTTTCAAGTTAAACAACCATTTATGATTACTGTTATTAATATCTCAGTAGTTGAACCTCATCTTAGTCTTGTTACCATGTTGAGGTTCTAGTTCAATTTTCCTTCTTAGATTTCTCATCCTCTGCACAACCTTAAGAAAATATTCCCAGTTTTCTCTCTTGTTATTGGCTTATTGTAGGCTTCCTCTTGCTGTGTAACACCAGGTATATGGAATTTACTCCGGACCTTTTATGTATGTTCAGTTGTTACCAAAACAGCAATATCCTCTGCTTGGCTAGCTTTTCAAACTGACTTACCCTCCTGAGCAATATCCTCTGTTTTGGATGCTTCGTTGCTGATAAGCAATCAATTTCTTATCTTCTTTATTAGAACACCATCCTTACTTAAAATAGAATAGATTCTAGAAACCTCTGTGTGTGAAGTTCGTTATCTTTACTTATTGTCTGCAAACCCATTGAGACTTTGCCTCAAAATAATGCTACTTCTCTAGGGTCTCTCAGCTCAAAGATTTAGGGTCTGTTTGGATAAGCTATGGCTTCCATTTTTCTACTTATAAAAGTGAAAAAAAATGAAAGTTTTTGATAGATTTTAATAGTGCAAAGTTTTGGTAGTTACTTTTAAAAGTTGAGGTTGCAAAAAGATTTTATTACCTTACCTTTTAAAAGCAACTACCGAAACTTTGGACACTCAAAACTACCATTTTTTTTTTTTACTTTTAAAAGTAAGAAAAATGAAAGCTGTAGTTTATCCAAACAAGCCCTAGTAATTGAGAAAAACATTCTGGCTCTGCAACCCTACCCCATTACCAACATCTGTACAGCTAACTAGATTTTATTTCATATGGTTATGGCAAGGTTATATCTGCTAGTTTTCTTTACAGCTCTATAATTAATCTTCAACCTTATCGGTCGTAAAACCTATATCTTGAGATTCCTCTGGAATTTAAACCTTTTATTGAATTGAGGCTTCAAACTTGTTTTTATTTTTATTTTTTCCTTTTTTATTTTATTTTATTTTTCTGCCTTTTAAGCAGCAGTTTGGACAAAAACAATCTGATGCTAATAGGAAGCTGCCCCCTTTCAATCTAACCAGGATTTCGGAAGGCCTTTGATATATATATATATATATATATTTTTTTGGTGGGT
>JAESVK010000739.1:1638928-1666428 GCA_017140935.1 Hamamelis virginiana
AGGTTAATAGAGAAAGATATATGAAGTTATATTTTTCTGGTTATATATTTTCTGATATCCTATTTTTTTTACTTGGCTATGTGTTTCCTTGCCTTGTCTAATTTTGACGATTTCTTTCTGTCTTGCTAATGAATAGGTAGTATACATGGCTATTGTTGGATCATTCCCATTCAACTCCTTTCTTTCTGGAATACTTTCTTGTATAGGGACAGCAGTCCTTGCCGGTAAGCAGAATATATATTTTAACTCTGAAGAAAACTTGTTTTACATGTAGAGATACTAAGACTGATTGGTTTCTTTGGCCCCAGTTTGTCTCCGTATTCAAGTGAACAAAGAAAACAAGGAATTCAAGGTAAGCATTTTTGTGGGGAACTTTCCTCCTCTTGTACATTCTTTACCTCATGCTCAATTATTCTGTGCAACCACATGCAAGCATGCAGTGGTAACAAAATTCGTTTTTCATCTGCACCCCTGTCAACAACCAACCTAAACCCCCACCCCCCCCCCCCGAAAAAAAAAAAAAAAAAAATGTAAAAGAAAGAAATAAATGTTTTTCTGTAAAGTAAATCTATAGCTGGATAAGTTTCATTCTCTGTAATTAATATTTCTTCCTCAAAATTGCAGGACCTACCGCCAGAGCGTGCTTTTGCAGATTTTGTTCTCTGCAATTTGGTGCTCCATTTGGTGATTATGAACTTCCTTGGATAAATTTGAGCCTTGCAGAATGTAGGAATGTTGTTTCCTTGGATTTTGACACTAAGGCATTATGCTAAAAGAGTTATGGGGCATTGATGTGGTTATTTTGTTTAGAGCTGTAACGTAATGAAGCTCACCATATTTAAAATGTGGACTTGAAATTTGGATTTTTGTGATTGCTTTACAATGATAGAGAACTTAGCTCCTGCGTTTATCAGATAAACAAACACTGTTAACATGTTTGCTACCATTTTACTTTCCTATAGGCTCTAGTTTTGCCTCTTTACCTGGGAACAGTGGAATTAAAGTTAAATTCTTTCCTGATGAATGTCAACCATTTTGCTCTCTGTCGAGATAAAGAGCAATTCTTGGGCCAAAACAAATCCTGGATTTCATGGTAAAAATTATCATAGACTAACTTTTTCATTGTCATAGTCTTGGATTTGCTAGGCTGGATCCATTAAATGGAAATAGTTAGCCATATGGGCATTTTGCCACTGTAACCAAGGATAATTTAGGAGTGGCTGTTTTTTTGGTTTGAGCTAAACATTGCCTGTTAAGACAGATATGGTGGTTGGTGTTAATTATCAAAAAAAAAAGATATGGTGGTTGGTGTGAAGATAATTTAGATTCTTAAATGATTTTCTACTACTCAAATACTCTCTCTCTCCCTCTCTCAAGAAATGCTTATACAGTATTTTATATGCTTTAGGGGAGGGGGTAAGTAAGATGATAAAGACTTGTGTTCCCATAGAAATTTTAATCTAGGCATGAGTTATGATGCCTGAATATAGGGGTGGCAAATGGATGGGTTTGGGTTGAGTTTAAATGGGTTGGGTAATAAAATGTACATGATTCATTTAAGGTACCATGTTTTGACTCATTTAGACCCATATCCATATATCATGACCCGACCCGACCCGCGAACCCATATATATATTTTTTAAATTTTAAATTTAACGCATATACATGCCAACAAAAAAAAACTTAAAATAAAATAAAATTGATGCATTTAAATTTAAAAATAAAATTTAACATGTCATATATATACAAATCTCGTTCGAGATCTCTTTTCATGGGTCGACCCGACCAACCAACCCATATATCATGGGTCATCCTTTTTTTTTTTTTTTTTTTAAAGCATATACACGCCAACAAAATAAAATAAAATTGCCACATTTAACAATAAAATTTAACATGTCATATTTAAATTTTCAACAAAAACTATATTCTTACAATTATTCAAAATGTCTAAATTTTAATCATGCTGAATGTTATACCATTGTACATGATGTTTTCTTCATCGAACTGAAGTTGGATCCCATTAACTTGTGTTGTTAGGATAAACAAAAAATGTATGTGCCATTTTATATGCATCTTCAAATTTTAATATTATTCACACAATTGCCTATCTACTTTAATATTTGTTATACACTTTACCCATTCTCTTATATTTTTTGTATTATCAAATATACCTTAATTTGTGCCTTTAAACTGGGTGCACGGTGATACAACCTACTAAATTTTTTACTTATTATATTTTATTGAGTTCTAACAGGAAGGATATTGTAATTTCAAAAATTAAAAAGGTGATACATAAATATGGCAGAGGATTGTGTAATTTTCTCAAAATATAATGATATATAGAAATGCTTCTATCATGCTATAGTGGGAGACCCTTTTTAAAAATGTTTGACCGTTTGATTAAATACAATTTATTTATTTATTTATTTTATGTATGTCATGTATGCTAAAAATCACAATGATTCAATGGCCGATTTATCAGAAGTGTCACTGTGAAACAGTTTTTAACGATTATTGTTTTCTACGGTCTGTATTTTGAGACGTTGACATAATTTTTGACAAGAATAACATCTGTAGGAAAGAATATCAAATTCAATAGTTGATTTTTCAAAATACATATCACACAATTAATTAAAACCATGTATATATATGCACATGATTGGGACTATAGTAATATATAGTTTGAATTCTGGAGTTAATATGTGACTACAGGACCATCATGGTTTAAGCATTCACTTGATTTCTCATCAGGGCTGGAAAACTTTTCTATGGTAAAGATCAAATGATATAGGTAAGATCCACAGTAAGTTTCTATACACCCAGCCCATAGGATAGTCTCTCACCCTGGTCCAAAACTTAAGTTTCAGGTCGCTTTACATATACACCATCTTCTTTCCAGACACGTGTCACGATAAGTCTCACTCTCCCCTACACTTCCAAAAACCGTCACAATCCCAACTCCGTCAGTTCTCTTACTATTCCCTTTAGGGCGATGAAAAGCACGTGCTCTCTCCACCAATCACCTCTTTTCCGTCACCCTTCATATCCTCTTCGCCCCTCACTCTATATCCTCTTTCTCTCTCTCCCCTCTCTCTCTCACACACACACTAACATGTTGATCCTCTCTGCCTCGCCTCACACATTCGTCTCATCGTCTAGGGTTTCTCTTCGCTCGTTTTCATCGTTTTCGTCTCTGTCTTTGAAGCTTTCTTCTATATCTGTTCCATACAGTGCTCGAAGGTGTCCTTGCGTGTTGTACTGTTCGGAGGTTAGAGGAATGGCGGAACTGGCAGAAGTGGAGAAGAAGGAATCGAGGGGAAGTGTGGTGGTGGTTGCTTCGGGTTCGAGGGAGGAGAAGCATTCGCGTACATTTCTCGATGTTCGTACCGAAGAAGGTAGGAGGTTTCTGAATGTTTGATTTGTTTTTTTTATATTTATATTTTTATGTTTGAATTTGTGTATTCATCCATTTGGTTGCTGAGAACTTTTGGGAAAAAGTAAAGAAGGTATTGTTGTTTGATCCTGTGGTTTTATGTTGTTTTTGGTTTTTAGATGACGAGAAACTCAGCTCAACTGAGCTTAATGTATTAGGTTTGAGTGATGGTTTTGGCTTTTTCAGACTTTAGAATAATGACAAGTTTAGAGTTCATAGTTTGAGTTTATATTTGCATCTTCTCAGCAGCCAAACAGGGCATTTATGGTTTAAGATCTGAATGTATTGAGTGAAAATGGAGACATTTTGATGTCAAGTTGTTCTTACTTTGTCCTGCATTTACTGCTTCATTCAGCTTAAGCAAGCAAAGAATGTTTCCTTTTGTTTAGATACATGCCAAATTCAAGTATTGCTGTGAAATAAAAGATAAAAAATATGAAAGTGGTGACAATTGCCCAATTTGAGGGGTGAAGAAACTTTCGTGCTAGCTGATTCTCCTTTTTTAAATTTGATATATTCCTTCCCTGCACGGGCATGCATAACCTAAATATAAAGGCATATCTAAATATAAGTACGTGTGTGTATTTTCCTAGTGATAGAAGAATCTCTAATTCAACCCAAAAACCTGACTTGGGCTGGCTGGGCACCATCTGGATTAGTGTCATTAATGCTCCATAGAGTTTTGAACTCTCAACTTCTCTAAACTGTCTTTCTGTGCCTACTTGATACCAATAGGTGAACAAGTCAATGGGAAATAACTGGTAAATCTGATATTATAAATCCTGACAAAGCATATTCAAATTGAAGAATAAACTCCCCACCTTATTTAGGAAAGATAACTAATTAATAGAATAGTTATTGTATTTACTTTTATTTATATGCTAAAAGATAAATATATTAGTCGCAAAAGGCCAAAAGACCTGGTAAATATATTGTATTTACTTTTATTTATTTATAATAAAATATTCTAAATAAGATAGAGTTCTATCACTATGCTAATGAAATCCAAAGGTATTAGTGTAGTTGGTGTGCTCAGCACAACAATCTTGCTTCATTTATGTACTTAGCTATATTGAGTGGGCTAAATTGTCATCAACTAATTGGTTTACTTTAGTTGTCGATGCACCAGATTTCTCAATCAGTTAACAATATGATTTGATTTCTATGTGCCAGAAGGATAGACGGTGAATATAAATTTAGAGGAAGATGGTAAGATCAAACCATGGTGATCAGAGGGTGTAGAGAAGTCAGCTGTTTTCAATTTTGGGTGTTCTGAGACGTAGTTTTAGGTTAGCAACCCTAACCTTGTTGATAAAGGTTGGGAGGATGGAGGAGATGCCCTTTTTTTAATTCTTATTAGCATGTGTAGCAAGACCTACACTAGTAATCTATTATAGGTTTTGTTTACAAAGGAAACTGAGGAGGTTCTTGCAATCGTGAGGACTGCCGTGAAATGGCAATCTCGAATGTGTAGTGTTGTATATTCTAGATGGCGGGGATTCGATTAGGTGGGCGGAAAGGGGAACAAAATAGGTTGAAGTGGTCAACCTTAAAGTACGACTCAGGGGACTACCTCTCGCGACCTTGGCAGCAAGATTGCGGGGATAGCACGAACGAGTAAGTCCTCTTCTCTCTTCTCTGGTTGTTGAGATGTCTTTAATGGTATTAACGCCTTCCTTTTATAGGGGACGAGAGACCAGTACAAAGCGGTCAAATCACCGACAGGAGGACCAGGATGCAGCCAAAAAGGGATGCCCTGTCCCCTGCCATCTTCTAATCATGAAAATGGATGCATGATTTGACTGGTATTGTATGGCAAGTGCCGCCGTCCTAGGTTTTAGCATGGCAATGTTCGACCTAAGGTCTGCAGTTGCGGCCATAGCCCGCATTGCAGGCATGCACACTATCTGAGGTGGCAGTTTAATAAATAAAGTGAGAGAGAGAGAAATATGCCATTCAGCCCACGTGTCGTACTTTGGATCACTTAAGCTAACCTAGCCAAGGCAAAGGGGCGACCCCGCCTCCTCGCGAGGGCGTCCCTTCACCTTGGCGATCTTCTGTCCAACCACCAATCCAATCCCCCATGGTTCAACCTCGCACTGACAAAGAAGCGAAAAGTCTCTTCATAATCTGTAGACATTATATAGGGGACAAGGGCGGTTAGCTCCCCATCGCCCTTGCTCGCAAAGAAATCTTCAGGAGGACTTTCGCGCTTCATGCGAGCATCCTTAGCCCGACTAAGGGAATAGTTAGTGGAGTCTTTTTGTCCCTTACCCCATTGGAGGGGATAGGTCGAAGGCGTGCCAGCGTCATGAAGCCCTCCTTGGCGTCCCCCTCAACTCTATCCAGCAAAGGGAGGGCGCAAGAGCAACCAACTGGGAGAAAACGAGGTTCCTGGGATCTCGATCTCGCCCGGCAAGGTCGCGACCGAAGGGATTTGACCCCCCTTCCCTCGAGGAGACACACGACCGGGGTCGTTTGTCTTAATTTCTTTTATCAACAGGTTCTATGGGCATATAAAATACTGACGTGTTAAATATATATGCCTATCAATATTTATATTTATATTATGAGCACCGATATATAATATCATATACAAAGTATTTATTCCTAAGTTGTTTCTGTTTTTAAGCCTATTAACTTGTAACCAACCTGACCTTGATCGGCTTTAAGTTTCCTTTATCCTTAATGGATCTAATATGAGTAAGTACGAAATGCACTAGGTTGTGGACGTTTCATGTAGGTACTTTTGTTATATTGTCAAAGTGTAAGATGTCTATTCATCCTTTTATGGATACGTTATGTACATTTTTTCTCCAAATACAATTTGTTGATTACAATAAAAATATTAGAATATATTATGACTCAACTTGTATTATCATGCACCTGATTATTGTTATTAGGGTTCTAAATCTTGATTTTTATGAAGATACGTACTTTTGAAAATAAAACATTCTGTGCCAATTTAATTTTTCGGGAATAAGTTGTGATTTTTGGAAAGAGTTGGAAAACATGTAGAAAACCAAAAAATATCTTTACGAATGTATGGGACATGTTACCTAGTTTGTAAATATTCCCATAGTAAAACTTTATTTATATAAAATAGCTAATCTGCTGGACTATCACTGTCATCATCAAAGATGGTATGGAAAGCTTCTTAACTGGTCTATCTTTTGGAGCAGATCGCGGTATTGAGTACCTTTTCCATATCAATCTCATGATTTTAGTCTGACTGTCACCATCAGAGATGTCATCCATGGCTTCTTAGTTGGTCCATCTATTGGAGCAAACACTTGTATTGAATATCTTGCCCATATCTATGTTCATGAATATACTCTGACTCTTGTATATAGTTGTCCAACAGCTGTTGACAATATGTAATTTATTAATTTATTTTTGATCAGGTAAATAGGTAATTTATTGACTGGATAGACTACAGTATGAATTATTATTTGCAATACAACTTGCTTTAGGTCGAACCACATGACTCGGTAAATTTAATACAATTTGGTTTAGGCTGGAGCTTTTTGATACTGAGGTTGAAAGCATTAAATTCAAAAAAGTATAAATAATCCAGAAAAGCAGGGAAAGTAGGAGTGGAGCTGTTTTGGGATCTATCAAAGAGTAGTATCCATAGATGGCTTATTGGCGTTCATGCATTTCAGAGAGGTGCACATTCATGATTTTCTTTAGAGCTGAATGGTGCTTTTGTATTCCATTCATGACTTTGTTGATGTGATTTTGTGGCTTTTGTACACCACGTGTACAGCTGTCATTTTGGCCCTTTTGTTCATCAATGAAATACATACTTTTACCTGATAAAAAAATTATTAAATTTGTGATCTTTTGTGAGATTTTTTTAGTAATGATGAACTTTGGCATTTGCACTGGATCCGAAATATTAACTATAATTACAACTTATACATGGTTTATTCTCATTAATGAATCCTTCTTATTATTTGGAAAAAAAAAATACTTCTCTTTTTTGTATTATATTCTTTCTCCTTTATTGTGGTCTTTGTATTTCCCATCAAGAACCGGGGGTGGGTGGTGGGGAATTAGGACAATCACATAGATGAATAAACAATTTGCTTGCATACCTTAGGTGTTCTAGGTGTTGTACATAACCCTACCTTATTGTCCATTTAATCATTATATAATATATGAGCATTGCAGTTTAACTTATTATAAATATGAAAATTACAGAATTGAGAAAATTATGAAACTTGTATTTTTTTAATAAAAATATGTTTCGAATCATGGGTTTGAAAATTCAAAGGGTTGGGGAATTCTAAAAGAGCTATCATTTTAGGGAGACGTGTTATTATGGCTATTTTTTTGGGTCATTTTGCTTGAAAGAAATGCAAGACTGTTTGAGGATAAATGTAGAGATATAGAGGATATATGGGATAGAGTGAGATTCTTGGCTTCGTTTTGAGCCTCCGTCTCTAAGGAATTTAAGGGTGTTCCTTTCTTTCTTTTAAGAGACAATTGGGTTGATGTTTGTAATCCGTGAGATTTTTTGTTTTTGTTTTTTATTTATTTATTTTTGTTGTTTTCTTCTTTCTCTTTTCTGCTTTGTAAGTTGGACTCTTGGTCCTCTTGGTTCAATTAATAAATTGTTTCTTATAAAAAAAGAAAAGAAAAGAAAATTCTATGGTTATACAAAATTTTATTTTATTTTAATGCCATTTTCTTTGGGCTTGTATAGTTTTCCTTTTTGAACATAACTCAATGAAATAAATACAAAATGTAAAGGAATATGCATTTAGTTCAACAAATCTATCACCACATGACAAGACATAAGCAAAATGAAGCAGGTTTACCAAAAATAATGTATATATTTTTTGATTGGATATCAAACGCTATGATCTTTATACAATTCATGTGCAAAAAAAAAAAAAAAAAACCTTGATTTATGAGCAAAAATTTAGTTAAATGAACATGAATTTTTTTTTTTTTTTTATGAGTAAGAATTTCATTAAGGAAACTTAAGAAGAGGTTTGGTGTACACATGTCGCATGTTATAAGATCTTTTTATCGAAAACCTTAGCTATGTGTATTGGAATGAAGGATAGTTTATATATATATATATATAAGGAGCAAATTTTAATGATGAAAAAGAGTACAAGGAGTCGTACTTACAAGAAAGCCAAAAAAGAAGAAACAAAAAAGAAAAGACATCCCACAAAGAAACCCTCAAGGATTGCAAATTGAGACCTAATTACACAACAAACAAAGGAACACTCTTAAACTCTTTAGTTACCGATGCCCACAATGAAGCCAAAAAATTCCTTGAATACAAAGACCTCTTCCTTAAAAAATTCTTGCATTTCTTTCAAGCCAAATAACCCAAAAGATAGCAGGAACCACACAGTGCCGTAATATTTTAGGCTTTTTAGCTCTTTTAGATAATCCAAAACGCCTCAAAATCAATTTCCATCATAAGTGAAGCATGTAACGGAGCAACCCAAGGTATATCATTTGTACGAAAAGATTATGCCATAACACCTTAGCAATCGGACAATGCAAAAACAAATGGTCAATACTCTCTCTCTCTCTCTACAACACAAAACACACAAATTGGGAGAAAGATATAAACCATGCATCCTCCTCTGAAGTAGGTCAAAAGTATTAATTCTTTTATGTGCCAAAGACCATGCAAAATATTTTTGCATGCATAATGGTTAGTTTTCTTGTGCCATTTATGTTAATGGTAATATATTGAATTCTCAAATTGCAATTGATGCAATCTGCTCCATCTTAATTGATTTAGATAATGAAAAGATGATTTACATCACAATTCATTGTAGACGTTTTGGTTTCTTTAGAAGTTCAAGAGGCATGAGGGCTGAGGCAGGGAGATCCCCTCTTCCCTTTCCTATTCATTATAGTGATGGAAGCGTCTCAAGACTGATGAACAAAGTGATGGAAGGTGATTTGATTGGAGGATTGGAGGGGAGGGGAGGGGAGGGGGGGAGGCTTTGTTTCTCATCTTTTTTATACTGATGACGCGATTATTTTTGTGATGCAGTAAAGGATCAACTTAGATTTTTGAGAGGGGTGTTCTTTTGGGCTTTGGCGAGTTTGAAGATGAACTTTTCCAAGAGTGAGTTAATTCCAATGGGTGCTGTTGTGAATTCTCTAGACTTAGTGGCAAATCTCGGTTATAGGATGGCTGATCTTTTTGCACTATATGTAGGGCTTCCCTTTGGCTCCTCATTTAAGGCAAAGGTGGTATGGGACAAAGTTATCGAGAAAGTGGAGTGGAGACTTATTGGTTTGAACTCTCTAAGAGGGTAAGATTACTCCTATCAAGAGTACACTTGCTAGCATTCTGATCCACTTTATGTCCCTTTTTTGGTCCCCTCTTCTATTGCTTGGAGATTGGAGAAGATTCAGAGGGACTTTCTGTGGGCTGGGGTGGGAGAGGAGTTTTAAGTATCATTTGGTTGATTGGGGGTAGATGTGTGTGCCGAAGGTGGGGGGAAATGCATGGTTCAAGGTCTGGGCCGAGACTGAGATAACTGGGGCGAGTCATCTAGGTTTGGGTAGGTACCGAGACGAGAAGTTCTCCCGAGTCGAATATATGAAGAGAAATCTCGTATTTTTGTTTCAACCAAGATATCTGTCATTTCATCTTGTCTCGGCCGAGATCTTGGTCGTCTTGTTTCATCTCAATCGATATCTCGGTCGTCTCGTTTCATCCTGTTCATCACGTCTCATCTTGGCCGAAATCCCAGTTATTTCAACATATTTAATTTACAACATATTTAATTTATAAGTTAGTTCCTTTTTATTATTTTTAAGGAGTAGTTCTTTAATGATATTCAGAAAAACAACCTAACACTTCATTTGTACAAAAAACAATGGTTTAACTTTTACTAACAAATATATTCTTTTTAAAAAGTTAAAATTTATCACATTATTCCACGATACCGTATCGCACTAGCGCCTAATTTGATGTTTCTTATGATATTCTACCTCTTAAGTTATTTATTTTTGCTCATTTGATGAGTTCAATGTGTTTGCTTTATTTTTTCTGATTTTTCTATGATTTTTTTTGAATTTTTAAAACATTTTTTCATGCCTAAAGTTGTATCTCGGCCAAGATGCGACAAGATGTTCGTGACCGAGACGTCTGCGACCGAGACGTGATGACGTCCGCGACCGAAACTTTGAACCGGGGAAATGGGGTTTAAATCTTTATTTGTATTTAATGAAGCTCTGTTAGACAAGTGGTTTTGGAGGTTTGCTACATTTAGGGATTCTCTTTGGAGAAAGGTGATAATATAGAAATATGGGTTACAAAGTGGGGAATGGGGCTTGAAGGAGGTGAGGAGTTCTCATGGAGTGGGTCAAACGGGGGTGTTTTTCGGCTAAAATTATTTGGAGTGTAGGCAACCCTTCTAAAGTGGCATTTTTTGTGTGGAAAGCGATGAGAAACAAGTGCTTAACTATTGATCACCTCATTTCTGGAGGGTGGTATATCCCCAATATGTTCAGCATGTGCAAGAATAGTGGCGAGTCGGTGGCTCATCTTCTTTTCCATTGTTCTTTTACTACGAAGTTATGGGATATCTTTTTGAGGCTATGGGGATTACTTGGGTGATGCCAAGTATGGTTATTCAGTTGATCCAAGGATGGAGGTTCAAGTCTATAGGGAGGAATGCGAAGACTATTTGGAAAGTGGCACCATTGTGTCTTCTTTGGTGCTTGTTGAAGGAGAGAAATAGCAGGGTTTCTGAAGGTACAATATTAAGTTGTATTCTTGTGAAAAAGAGGTTTTTTAGTACTCTCTTTCTTTGGGTTTTCAGAATTGGTTAGAAGGAACCCCTTCTTTTTTGGTTTTTTTGAATACTAGAAAGTTTTATTTTTTTGCTTTTGTATACACCCTATATACTTGGCCTATTTCCTTTTTGTGAATGGAATATTATTACCTTTGACCAAAATAGGAAGATATATTTATTATTTTCTAAATATGCATAGTTGATATGATAAGTAGCTTTACTATTGTGTTACAAGAGCGATAATAGTTAAGGTTTTTTAACACAATATCCTGGATTTACATTTCTTAAATGGCCAAATGAAATCTAAATTAAAAGAGGTTGCACTTGGTGAAGAAAAAAGTTACATGAGCACACATATGAGTGTACGACCACTGTAAACTGGGCTATTTTCATCTACTATGTATTTTCTTGCACTCATTGGTTTTAAGTATTCTTACCTTTAAAATGAAATTATCTTTTATGTGCACTCCTCTTTTATATTCAACGTTGTGAATGCATGAAAAGTTATAAAATAAAAGAATGTGGAGTGCAGGAAACTCAAATTGGAGTGCCAATAGGGCTACCCTTTTCCTTTTTATGACATTAAAAAATTAGTAACACAAAGCTGCAATCATAAGCATAGTTGTGAAAAGTGTGCCTTAAGCGTGCCTAGGCGCAAAGCTTATGCGGGCGCAGGCTATGGGCTTCCCCTAGGGTTAGGTGAGGCGAGTTCCTCCAGGCGCAGGAGAGGTGCGCCTACACGAGGCTTTTCACTAGGCTCAAGGTTCTATAAAGGCATGCCTGAGGGATTAAAATGTTTTTAACCTTTTTTATTTTTATTGAACTCTTAACTTTCTTTTATTTCAAGCCGTTAGATTGTTAGATCATTCATCTGAATATTTGATCAACCTCATCAACTATTAAAAGAAAAAAAAATAAAAAAATAAAAGCAAGAAAATCAAAATAAGCCCTAAGCTCTCACTAGTTTTTACTGTGTGTCTACTCTCTCTAAGCTCTCGGGCCTTTCTCCAGCTCCGACCTCCAATGGTTCTCTTCGAACTCCCAAATCTGTTTTGTTTAACTTATTTCTATGCTAAAAAAATCAGAACTCATTTATTGGTTGATTAGTTTTGTGTTTAGTAACTTTAGTTATAAGCCAAAAAATGTGAGTATTCAATTGTTTATGTGTAAATTGATTTATTTTTGTTAGTTTCATTTAATCAAATATTTAAACATTAGTTTTATTAAAATGTGCGCCTCTCTTCCCTCAGGCCCGAGCTTTCTTTTCATCTTGCGCCTAGGGCATAGGAGTCCTTGGCGCCTAAGTGAGCCTCGCGCCTTTAATAACTATGATCATAAGAAGCTACATTTCTAAAGTGAAGACAAATAAACTGCAATTGGGATTCCCTTAAACAAACTAAGGTCATACACACTCTTTGGACATGTGTCTGTCTTAAAAGACATGGGCCCACAACTCAACTAAGCCTTAATCCCAACTACATGGGGTTGACTGCGTAAATCCTTTTTCGTCTTTCAGCTATATTGAGGGTCATATCATTTGAAAGATCCTTAACACTCATGTTCTTTTCTCAATACCTCTGACTGTTATTTTTGGCATTCCCTTTGTTCTTTTAAGAACTTCTCCTTGAATCAAGTCACTTGTCACATTGGTGCATTCCTAGGTCTTCGCTGTACATGACCTAACCATCTTACACAATTTTCATCATCTTGTCTTTAATTGGGACCACTCCTACCTTCTTTGGAATGCATTCATTTCTAAAAACTTGCTATTACTCCCTTTAACTTAAATATGACGTTTCTTTAAGGTGCATAGATCACAAAGCCCAGCTGGCCACTTTTGTACTTAAATGACTAATGACGCATAAATTTATTGGAGTGGAACCAGGAAAAGCTTCCTTCCAGTTTTCCCCAGGATCTAATAAATTCTAAATGTAAGAAAATTGTAAGATTTCTCAGCCATGATCTTTCAGTAATTAAATTCAATCCAGCCAATGTTTAAACTACGACCCCTGATTACTACATTTAAGGGTATTTCAAACACCATCTGAGACTGATAGTCAAACATTTCAAGTGTTTATTCATTTAAAACCTCAATGGTGTATTGTAATTTGATTGTTGACTTCGTTGCTTAATTTATGACAATTTATTGGCGAGTTGATTCTCATAGAACATCATGCCACCATATGAACATGGTATATAGGATATGTATTTGATGCTTAAATTTGACTTCTGGACACATAATATCAGAAATATTTTACACTCCATCTTGCATGTCTTATATTAACATCATTAGAACAATAAAATTATCACTGTTACTTTATTACTTGGATGATAATGCGGTCAATTAACCACGTTATGTGATGGTAAGCTCTCACTTATGATGCAGGACAGCCTCAGATTATTGCCCCTCTAATTCTCTCTGTCTATCTCATCTTCTCCTTTTTCTTATGATGCAGGACGTCTGTCTATCTCATCTTCTTCTTTTTCTTATTTCTTTGTCTGCTCACTTCTCCAAGAACTTTATCTCTTTTCATCTCTTTCTTAGTAAAATCCTTTCAATTCAATCTTCTACTCATTCTCCAAATCTGAATTCTGATGAAATTAGGTTCTTTCTCCTTCACCTACCTCCCAGCACACATGAAACTATTATTTCTCCTCATTCTACTTTTTCTTTTACCAAGCTGTGACTACTGTCTCAAGTTACATATATTGGTATTAAAATACTAAAATGCTTTCATCGATACCTAACCAATATATGTAACTTGAAATGCATTCGGATAGTTATGATTTTTTTATTTAATTTTGACTTTGAAATTTAATGTGGAGGATTTGCTTCCTGTCTCACGCTGGATTTGTGTTTGCAGAGCTGATCTCTGGAATTAGGAAGGAAGCAGAAGCAGGTAGGCTTCCTTCAAATGTTGCTTCAGGGATGGAGGAACTATACTGGAATTATCGAAATGCGGTAAATAAGCATGAACTCTTGCTCCATCGTACATTGTCACGTGCAGGGTGTTCTAGAAACATTGGATTAATTTACTTGAATGAATATAGACAATGCTACATTTTTTTTTTCTTACAGGCTCTGTATGGGGTTCTAATGTGTATGTTTTGTTCTTCATTTTGAAAACATCTTCCTATTTTATTAGAGCATCTCTAATGGGGAGCTCCCATTTGGGCCTCCCATTCCCATATTTGGGAGTGCTACAGTGCCAAAATGGGAGCTCCTCCCATATTCGGAAGCATTGTGCTCCAATGCGGAGCTCCCAGATTTAGCCTTCCCACCTTTTTCTCTCATGGATAATAGGTTTTTATTTATTTTATTTATTTTTTATTTAAGGAAAATCTGATGTGGAGTCATTTGGGAGGAGATGACAACTGCGTAAAAAATTCCTTCCATTGCCAAATTTGTGAGCCATGGATGGTAGCCCATTGGAACAACTTTTTATTTTGGCAATGGCTCCCAAATTTGGCAATGGTAGTACCAAATGGAAGACCATTGGAGACCAAATAGGTTACAACTCAAAGTTTTAACCATACAATCGGAGCTTAAAGTTTGGGTATTAGAAATGCCAAAATAGGGATAATAACACATGATATTATTAAGTAAGTAGAATTCATTTGATTTATTTATCATTCTTTTCATTTTGTTATTTTATTTAGCCTTCTATCTTTCTTCTACTGTCATCTATCCTATTAAATCAAAGTTAATTTTGCTTGAATCATCCCTTCTATAAACTAAAAATGGCAGTTTTGACATATTTCTTGTTATTAGGGCTAATTGCAGCAAGAATTTATTATTAATTAAGTGTATTAAGTCAGGATTTGGAATCGAATCTCCCTATCTTGTTTGGAAAGGTTATGATGTAGTGGTAGGAGCATAATGCAACGAGATTCTATACTTAATTTGAAAGATTATCCAATCTAAGTTGACAACAAAAATTTATTAACACGCAAAGGATCAAATATTTTTCCTTAAGTGCTCTTCTCAATCTTATGAGTGGGGATTTCACTATGAAATGGTTTGCTTTTTGTGAGTCACCAGCTCAAATATGAGACACTATTATTGCCTTGAAATTTGACAATTGATTAGTTGAGCAAGGACAATTTATAGCATGGTTCAAAGTTTCGGCCTATATCGAGTTGAGACCAAGTCATCTCGGTATCGGACCAAGAAAGGAAATAGAACTAAGTCAAAATATATAAGGGATAGCCTTTTCTAAGTGGAGATGCTTGAGATCTCAGGAAACTCCGTCTTGCTCGAGAGCTTGGGCATTCGGCAACAACATCTCACCTAGCATTGGGGGCTAGAGAGAGAGAGAGAGAGAGAGAGAGAGAGAGAGAGAGAAGATTTGTACCCGTCGACAATTGCTTTGTTGTCATTGCCCTCTTGTCATTGTGCCGCTGCCACAGCCGCCACTTTTTCTTCTTCTTTTGATTTGTACCCATTGACAATTGGTTTGCTGTCGTTGCCCTCTTGCCGGTTGCTGGTGGTGGCTTGTGCCTGTGCCACCACAGCCGCTTCTTCTTCTTTCTCCTCTGTCTCTCTCTCTCTCTCTTGTTGGTTCGTAAGGTTGTTCTTATCTTATAATTTATAACACGTTGAATTTACAAACTAACCAATATTTATTTATTATTATTCTTAAGAAGGCAAGCTTTTTATATTATTTATTTATTTTAATTATGAAAACAGTCCAACATTATTACCTTTTGCAAAAAAAAAAAAAAAAAAAAAAAAAAAAAAATAATTATTTTCTTAAAAAAAAAAAAAAAAAAAAAAAAAAAAAAACTATTCATCTTTTATTAACAATTATACCCTTCTAAAAAAATTATAATTTCCATTTTTTTAAAATAAATTGTTCCAACTCTTTTATTACTTTTAGTAGAGGGGTGGCACGCTGTATGTGCGTACGCCTTACCTCACTTTATCTCTTCTTTTCTCTTCAGTTATCCATTATGTAGTTGCCTCATTTGCTGTCTATCATTGTGATGGAAGCTTCCAGTATGCTTCTTTAAAAGGAAGTTGATTTAAACCTCATTGAAGGTTTTGTGATGGTGGGTTGGGGGGTAGGGGGTGGGGGAGGTTGTATCTCCCACTTACTTTATGTTGAGATGCCATTTATACTGTAGTCCAAGCAGGGTCACCTTCGGTATTTGATGTGTGTGCTTCTTTGCTTTGAAGCGGTTTTGGGTTTGAGGATAAATTTCACTAAGAGCGAGTTTCTTGCGGTGGGAGAAGTAGTTGATTTAAGAGCTTTGGCTGATCTCTTTGGTTATGGTGTGGGGGTACTTGAGCCTTCTGTTGGGGTATATTCGTAAGACCATAGAGGCTTTTGGGGATCCGTAGTGGAGAGGTTTGAGAAATGAGAAGAGGTTGAATGGTTGGAAGAGGGGGTACCTCTCCAGGGTGTAAACTTATGCTGCCTAGAAGCATTTTGGCAAGCCTACAACCTACGTTTATGTCCCTTTCCAGAATCTTGATTTTCATGTTTAAGAGGTTAGAAAGTTTACCGGGGGATTTCCTTTGGGCAGACATTGGTGATGAGTTTAAGTATCACTTAGTGGATTGGCATATTGTTTGTACCCCAAAAGAGGTTGAGGGTTTAGGTACTAGGTTGTTGAACTTGGTTAACAAAGCCCTCTTAGGAAAATGGTTATGGAGATTTACAGGGGGAGAGAATTTCCTTGTGGAGGAATGTAATTATGTGGAAATATGATACTATTAAAGTGGATTGGTGGACTAAAGAGACTTGTCGTAGTTATGTGTTGAGTCATTGGAAAGAAATTGTTGGCGAACTAGATTCTTTTGAGAAAGAGATGAGTTATGAAGTTGGGGAAGGTCTCAGTTCAAACTAGAAATGTCTATATTTTGGTATGTATATATTAGATCACCGTGATTTTTGGCATGCATGACATCCATTAGAAGAATATCTAATCCAACGTTAGGTTTTTCAAAATATGTATCCCACAGTTATTTATTAGCTTTCATGCTTACATGAGATATTAAGCATATGCTGACTAGATCAGAACTGTTCAATTAGGTATCTTAAACCCAAATATTGTGTATTTTTTAGTATAGTATCATGCTAACTCTAGGGCCTTTTTTTTTTTTTTTGTTTTTTTTTTTTGAGGTGGGGGGAGACTTGGGGTACTGGTGAGCCAAAACCAAAATATCGGTCCATTCAAATTTGTGTGATGATAAATGACCTTTTTTAAGATACTCCCTCCGTCCCATTTTGTTAAGAGTACTTTGGCAAGATACACATTTAGGAAATCAATTAATGCATTGACTGCTCACTTGTTTAATTTCATCTTTCTGGAAAACACGCATATTAAGGAAAGCAATTAATTCATTGACTTCTCTCTTGTTTAATTTCATCTTTCCAATATTACACTCCTAATCCAATTAATGCATTGACCTCATTTGTGTTTAATTGTTATTTTTAATATATCAAAGGGTATTGTGGAAAGTAAAATAGTTGCATGCCTTGACTTTGTACAATGAATAAATATTGTGGTAAATCCAAAAAAAGGAAGTGTGCTTTAATATATTGGGACGAAGGGAGCATTCAAATAAACTATTTGGGCAAGTTAGAGCTTTCTAAAATTCACTGTAACCAGTAAAGGTAGCTTATTGGGACTTGAATTTCTACTAGAAGAAAGATTGTAATGTTCGAAATACCAAATAATGAACTCCAAATTAAATATTCGTTGTTAATTATAAAAATTTAACCCCTTATATATTTAATAAATAATAAAACTAACACTTTCTAAGATCATAAGACTTGTAAATAATTAATATAAGCTACTTAATTACTAAACTGAAAAATGAAACCTAAACTAGGATTCCCATTCATGAACTACATAGTAACAGGCCCATTCATTTTCTGACCACAACTTTCTCATAATGCAATTGTCAAATGACACTTTTTTTTTTTTGATAAGCAACAAAATTTTATTAAGAAAAGGATAGGACAAGATGTCCTACAGAAACAAGCATACAAGAAGTGAAAAGCGAACAGAAAAAGGCCAAAGGAAGACCTTCTAATCTACAAACCACTACTTACACACCGCCAACCAATTACTCAAAATAAGAATCAAAGGATCATGGCCTTTCAAGTTATATTGATTTATGATCTCATATTTGAACATCTATAAATGCTAAAAGTATGAGAAGCTGTCTCCACCACATTTCCCTATTCTGGAGATATACATCACGTTTTGAAGTGATGATAACTTGGTGTAAATAACGTTGGAAAGAGTAGTCTGCCTTAGGGTCTATCCTTTTCATTCTCTGATTGCTGGTCCACCTCTTTTGGAAAGTTGTTTGATGCAAGAAATGATGGGTGTATACAAATAAGGTGCACTTGTTTGTTTTCATGCTGCATTAGTAGTGCGCTTCCAGCATTGTTATCTCAAGTGATAACAAATCGTTTCCATTTTTTATTAGTAGGCACATGCTTAAATAATCTTACATGTTTTTATTTTAGGCTGCTTGAACTCGGCTTGGTAAGAAGCTCATTCAGGGTCAGCAACCAATGAGCCGAGCATGGATGATATTGAGATCTGCTCAATATGGCTTATGAATAGTTGATGCAGACATATGTGGTTGTAATAACATAAACAGTCACGATCCTATAGGCATATGCTTACATAAGCTATGTAAGCATCAAGCTAATATATAATTGTGGGATACATATTTTGAAAAATTGACCGTTGGATTAGATGTTCTTTTTATGGATATCATGCATGCCAAAAATCACGGAGATCCAATGTCAAAATCTCAAAATATAGATTATGAAAAAACTGTGACCGCCGAATAGTGACATTTCCGAGAAACCAACCGTTGGATCACTTTGATTTTTGGCTTACATGACATGTAGAAGTATAGTGTCTAATCCATCAGTTAGTTTTTCAAAATATTTATCCCACAATTATCTATTAGCTTCATGCTTACATAAGCTTATGTAAACATATGTTGATAGGATCTCTTCTAATAACATGAATCATTAAGATACTTGCCAAATAAAACACTTCTAATAAACTAGCATTGCACATAATAATTTTTGTAGGAAAAAAAATAAAATAAAAAATAAAACAGAACTTTGATGTTGAACTATAGAGTGAGCAATACAATCAAGATAAAATATTCAAAATTGTTAAAATATTGTCATTTTTTTTTTGGATAATTCAAAATTATATTAAAAATAACGTTAAATCAATAAATATAAACTAGGTTAAAAAAAAAATTTATATTACAAATTAAAATAAAACTTTTATTAAAATAATTAGTAAAATTGCATTTTTTTTTTTTGAAAATTAGAAATAAAGTTTGAATAATGAAATATTTAATTGTTTGAGAAATTAAGCTCGATATAGAAATGAATTAGTATTTCCAAACAAAATTTTTAGTCGGACAATTTGTAAAATTACATTTGTTTTTTCTTGGAAACAAAATATAAAGTGTTAATCATGCAATGATTATTTGAGAAATTGAGTTCGATCTATAATGAGTTAATCATGCAAAATTAATTTAGCTTGGTCACATTCCTCTATAAAATTTTGGCCAAAGTTTTATCAAAAAGGTTGAGGTTGGTCTTGGCATATACAATTTCCTTATCTCAGGTTGCCTTTGTAGAAGGAAGACAGATTTTAGATGTTGTTTTAGTGGCTAATGAGGTGGGTGAAGAGTATGATCAAAAAAGAAAAAGGGTGTTCTGTTTAAGGTGGATTTTGAAAAGGCATATGACCATGTTGAATGGGAGTTTCTTGAGGATGTGATGGATAAAAAGGGTTTTGGGGAGAGATTTTGGAAGTGGATTAGGGGTTGTTTGTCTTCATTTAATTTGTCTATGATTGTTAATGGTAAGGCGGGCGAGATGTTTAAAGCTTCTAGGGGTTTAAGACAGGGAGATCTGTTGTCCCCTTTTCTCTTCATCTTGGTTGTGGATGTTTTGGGACGATTGGTAGATAAGGCTAAGGATGCAGGGTTAGTTGAGGGTTTTGAGGTAGGAAGGGATAGAGTCTCAGTCTCTCACCTTCAGTATGCTGATGATACTTTATTTTTTTTGTCTTTTGTGGAAGAAAAGGTGAGTAATTTACCATTTATTTTGAAGGTCTTTGAAATTATGTCAGGCTTGAGGGTGAATTTGAGAAAAAGTGTTTTAGCTGGGATTAATGTTTCATATTCTGAATTGGATGATTTGGCAAATCAATTAGGTTGTAAAGTGGATGGTTGGCCCATGAAATATTTGGGTTTACCTGTGAGCTGAACATATATTCATCCGCTCTCCAGCTGGCCGATTTCTTTACTAAGACTCACACATCTGCTCGGTTTCGTTTCTTGCTTGACAAACTCTCGATGCTCTCTGCGCTTGCATCATGAGTTTGAGGGGGGGGTGTGAGCTGAACATAATATTTAGTATTATTTTGTAGAGTTGACTTTCCATAATTTATTAGTTTCCATGTATTAAGAGTTTCTATGTTTCCTAGGTTTCTATATTTTGTAGAGTTGACTTTCCATAATTTTGTAATAGCTTCTCTATAAATTCTAGGTTTGTAATCTTATTGAATACACTTTTTGAATAAGAGATTGTTCTTTTCTCTTAAAGATAGTTTTCATTACCATTAGGAGGTAATCCAAGGAGGGATTCCTTTTGGGAGTCGATTTTAGAGAGGGTGGGAAAAAGATTGGATGGGTGGAAGAAAGCACTACTGTCTAGAGGAGGTAGATTAACCTTGATTTAGTTAGTGTTGTCTAGTTTGCCTATTTACTATATGTCTATCTTCCAAATGCCTAAAAAGGTGGTCGCAAGGTTGGAGAAATTGGTGAGGGATTTCTTTTGGGAGGGTAGAGGAGAAGGGAAGAGACCACATTTAGTTAACTGGGGTATTGTCTCTCGTCCCAAGTTGAAAAGAGGTCTTACTATAGGTAACATTGTGAAGAGGAATATTGCTCTTATTGGGAAGTGGCTTTGGAGGTTTCCCTTAGAGTGTGACTCTCTTTGGCATAAAGTTATTAAAAGCAAATATGGATTACAGGATAATGGTTGGGATGCTAACTTGGAAATTAGGATCTCTGGGTGTTGTCCTTGGAAAGGTATTTCTCGGGTTTACATTTCTTTTTGTAGATTCCTG
This sequence comes from Hamamelis virginiana, assembly GCA_017140935.1. Lineage (NCBI taxonomy): Eukaryota > Viridiplantae > Streptophyta > Magnoliopsida > Saxifragales > Hamamelidaceae > Hamamelis > Hamamelis virginiana. Next base: position 1,660,286 of record JAESVK010000739.1, read on the forward strand.
GCTTTCAAGGTCGGATGTGGGAATAGAGTTCGGTTTTGGGAAGATGTATGGAGAGGGGACCGTGCTTTTCTTTCTTTATTTTCGAGGGTGTATGCATTGTCGTTGGTTTATAACTCGCCTATTAATAGTTTTGTGTTGTCTTCTTCTTTCCCGATTTCATGGAATTTTCATTTTCGTCGGAATCTTAATGATAGGGAGTTTGAGGAGTTGTTTTCTTTTGGATGGGTTGGTGTTGTGTCCTTCGGTTCAAGATAAAAGATTGTGGTCTATTTATTATTTTGGGCTTTTTTCATCTAAATCTTTCTTTGATGCCTTATGTGATGATCCCTCGTTGCCTATTTTTAGTCCATGCAAAATGATTTGGAAAGCTAAAGTGCCTTTAAAAGTTCAGATATTTGCTTGGGCTGTGGCTCATTGAAAGATTTCTACTAACGAGGTGGTGCAAAAAAGGAATCCTGGTATATTTATTTCTCCCCAATGGTGTGTTCTGTGTAGGGATGATAGTGAGACCATTGATCATTTATTCTTGCATTGTCCTTTGGCAATGGCTTTGTGGCAAAGATTGTTTAAGCCCTTGGACATGTGTTGGGTGGCCCCAAAATCGTCCTTTGCAATGTTGGATATTGAGTTTCGTGTTTTTGGATTTTCCAAGAGAGCCATGGTTCTTTGGAGATGTGTTGTTTTGGCAATTTTTTGGGTGCTTTGGCTTGAAAGGAATGCTTGTATATTCGAAGATAAGTGATAGTTTTGTTGGTTTGTGGGATCGGGTTTTTTTTTTTTGAGTTCTTTTTGGGCATCGGTGTCTAGGGAGTTTAGGGGTGTTCCTTTGTTTGCTATTTTGAATAATTGGGTGGAGGTGTGCGAGTAGGGGTTTTGTTTTGTCTGGTTGAATTGTAGTTTTTTGGTTGTTCTTTTTCACTTCTTTTCCTTTGTATTGTCCTCTTCTCCTTTTAATAATATTTTGTTGATTATAAAAAAAAAAAAAAAAAGATAAAAGTTTTATCGGACTGTGATTATAAAAGAGTTTTAATTTAATTTATAAGATTTTTATTGCGATTTCTGAAATTTTATAGGATTTCAGAAATTGAGTTCAACACAAAAATGAATAAGTATTTATGAGTAATCCTTAATCCAATTAGAAAGCCCTTACGATTTTGATTTATTCAGACTTTTTTATATGTAGATATAGATATAAATATAGATATAGATAATATAATATAAAAAGAATACACAACTAAAGTATAAGAAATTTTATTTCGAAAAAGGATTATACGTAATTAAGAAAATTTGATCAAGAATCTTTGATGATAAGTGCTCTAGCAATCATGAATTATGGGATAGAGTTTATTTTATGGCTTCCTGGTGGGTTTCGGTCACTAAGTAGTTTAAGGGGTTCCGTTGTTTGTTATTAGGGGTAATTGGGTAGTTGTTTGTAACCCGTGAGGGGTCTTTTTGTTGTTTTTGGCTTTTTATTATTATTATTATTTTTTATTTTACTTGTATTGTAGTTTTCTGTGAGTAGGACATCTTGTCTTTTTTATCTTCAATAAAATTTCTGTTGATTATAAAAAAAAGAAAAGAAAGGAAAAGTTGATAAATAATGGATAATTCTAGGGTTATTTATAGTAAGAAACTAATTAAAAGAAGGAATATTAAAAACGAAGCTGAAGAATTTTTAAGTAATTAAAACTATAGGATGGTAGAAGTGTCTTTAGTATTTAGCGTAAGGGTATTTTAGTGAATCAAAACTTTTTCCAATATTTAAACTTTTATAAGTGGTATAGATATGGATTATTTAAATCTAGATTAAGGTGTGAAGAATAATTAACTAAGCTTTTGGAGTATGTTACATTTTCTAATTTTCATTAGCAGATGTAGAAGCTTGAACCAGTAAGTTGAGCTAGGGACAATGCTCGAGCTTGCCTTGAGCTTGATCGAACCAAGTCAGAGCTTGAACGAACCATTTTTTGGTTGGTTTCATTTTTACTGGTAGTATGACATTTTTATGATCGACACAGTGTTTCCAGTTATCGCCTTATTTTTATTTTATTATTTTATTTTTTTGGAATTGGGATGTTGTTACTTAATGGAGGTCATTATTATTATTATTATTCCCCTTGATCAAGTAAAGATGTATATAAATATACATTGTAAAGGTTATAGGGAAATAATCTCTATGCATGTGAGGTATACAACCAAAAAAATAGCACAATCACAAATGTAAAGAATAAAAAAACTTATGATATTGAATCCAATCACCAAAAACACCCGGGCCTTTCCATACAAAAAAATTCCTAGCTGCCTTAGTCTTTTAAGTTCTCAATAGGGAGCTCAATCCCCTTGAAAATCATTCTATTTCTTTTCTTTCAAATAGTCCAAAGGATTATGTGAGGCACCATTGCCCACACCGATATCGAATCAATGTTTTCACTCATACGCCACCATCTTTCCTTAGTTTGAAGCATTATATTAGACATCACCCAACTCATCCCAAAAATGCCAAAGTAAAATACCCACAAAAATCTCGCCACTTTACTGTGTAGGATAAGATGGTCCAACAATTCGGTCGCTTCCTTGTACATGATATATTGATTTGGCAAAACAAAATTCTTGCTAATTAAATGATTTTACTCAAACATCCATCCTACATTGCTGTCCATGTAAAGAAAGCTACCTTTGTTGGAACTGTAGGCTTCCAAACCTTAGATCAAAATAGGACTTCACTGAGAATTTTTTATTTCTTTTACCTTTTCAAAGAAAATTGTCTTCCCTTCATCTATCCAACTCAACTGAGTAAAGCTTTTGATACATCTCTCACTCATGAAAGTTCCTAGTAAAAACAAAGTTCCACACCATCACATTATCCCTCAAGGGGACAAAATCATTAACCCACACTATTATATGCTGCTAAATCAAAAAAGCCTAGAACACTAACCTTAGCCACCTTTTCACACCCAACATCCTTCCAAAGCTTAATGCACAAACCGTCCCCAACAAAAAAATCTCACTACCTTTGTGAAAAAATTTAAGCCACCCACAATCGCTTTACAATGACCAACCCCAAAACATCCATGGCCTCCCTTACTGAACCATTCCCCCTCTTCACAACCATATTTCCAGACCACCACCTTTCTCCAAAAAAGAGTCCCTCTCCACCGCAAACCTCCAAAGCCATATTAATGGAATTAATGGTCTAATAGCCAAACCCCAACCTCCTTTGGATCGCAGGTAGTACATCAATCTACCAGGTGGAACTTAAATTCATAATCAATAATTGTTCACAGATAATCTCTTCATAACTTCTCTGGTTTCTTGGCCATAAAAATTGGGATCTTGAAAGATATGAAATGGGTAGGCAAGCTTGCTAATGGTCCCCCTCTCTCTACCACCCGCTCCCCCATAAAACCCTCCAGCAACTTTGAGTCAATTGTCTTTTGTATCAACTTAACACTTTCATACCAACGATGGAGAGCAAAGGGGATTAAGGATTATCTTGCTTAAGACCTCTTGAATTCTTAATGAAGCTGTGAGGGCTCCCGTTGATCATCACAATGACAGACACCATATTAATTTATCTCCTTTAATATGCTATGATTCTTGATAGTTTTCTAATGAAGACTTATTTTAGGGCTTGAAAGTGAACAAGGAGTGGGAAGAAGGGAAGACTAAAATATCTTCTCAGAAATATCATTTAGATGTTACTAAAAGTTTGTGAGGATGCTATCTTGATGTAGTTTGCAGTGGGATTACATGTTTGGGATTTTATGTTATACTTGATGTTTGCGGTTTTGTGCCATACCCGTTTTGTGGTTTTGTGCTATATTTATCACTGAACTTTTGAAAAGTTGAAGAGGAAGTGCAATTTAGTGTAGGATTGTTTGTAAATATCCTTTACGAGGACAAAAAGGAATTTTGGCCCCCCATCTAGTGTACAATTATATCCTTTATCTTTGTAGGATGTCTATCTTCCTTAATTTTATTTGGCATGCTATCACATTTCAGGTTTTCCAAAGTGGAGATCCCAGGGCAGATGAGATTGTACTGTCAAATATGACTCTAGCATTTGACCGTATTTTGTTCGATGTCGAGGTATTATTGGACTTGATATATACTTCTTCAAGCTGTTTTCATAGCTTATAATGTCTACCATGAGCATGCAGATAATGTATACAACTTATGAATTTGTATGTACCTCTTGTATGAATTTAACAATAACATTACAGGACCCTTTTGTCTTCTCACCGTATCATAAAGCTCTGCGAGTGCCTTTTGACTACTTCATGTTTGGTCAAAATTATATCCGTCCTTTAGTTGATTTCAGGTGAGTCAACAACATTTATGTCTTTTAATCTCTATCTTTTCCCATTGGCATAACTCTACATCATTTTAGTTGACATATTTTATTGAATTTGACTTTAATAACTTTGAAATTTGAATGTTATCATGATTTATATACATGTATCTATACCTAATTTTGGTTTGGCCGAGTCCCCATGTCCTAAGATTTAGGAATTTGATGAGTCCTGCTCCTAGACACACACTTGCACTCAATACCTGCACCCAGGTCCGTGTAATATAGGTTCTTGTTGCAAGTAGTTAATCATTTTTCCCCGCCCATCTAACTTTACTCTTTTGCGACAATGATTGAAATGTCAGGCCTTTTAGGTCATTTGACATCACCTGGATATGTTGGGCATCTTAGCTAGTGTTTATCTGTTTTGTGTTCTGTTGTCCATTACAGATTTATATTGCCTTGTTGACTAGTATTTGAAGTTTTAAACTAATATCAATCTGGTGTATCTCTAGTCCATCACAGATCTCTAGCCCATTTTATGTTCTAAAATTTAAAATTCCTGTTTATCTATTCCTCTAACTATCCAATGTCACTGTGGTAATGTTTTATGGTTCTCAGACCACAGCAGCAACTATATTATGGATATGAGATTCTATCTATATTAAAAGAATTTCCTCAAATCAAGATATTCTATTTCAATTTCCTTTCATTTTATTTTATTGCCATACTTAACTCTGATCATCTTTGTCACAGAAATTCTTGGGTTGGAAACATCAACCTTTTTTATGAAATGGAAGAGAAGCTTCTGCAGGTGCCTAACCTATGTATCTCTTTTTTTTTTTTCCCTTTATTGGGGGTTTTGTTCTGTATTTCCAGTTGGTAGAGAAGATATTACCAGTATGCAACGTAATAGTTACTTTAACCAGTTACGCAATTAGACAACTGCGACTGGAATTTGTTCTTTCTTCTGTTTTACATGGTATTGCTTACAGCTAAAAAAATTTAACTTCCTTTTCCTCTTGTTTCCAGTGCAACAGCATATATAAGAATTATTTAAAGTTTTTTCTCAATTTGCATCCTATATCTGACCTAAGCAATTTTTGAGAAAGACTAAAGTTCGAGTTACTTCTCTACTAGCTATGATGGTATTTTAATGCTCTTTTTTATTTTTATTTTTATTTTTATTTTTAATTTTATTTGTAAAGGTAACTGTATTATTCACAAAAAGGTTAAAATCCATGTATAAAAAAAAGAAAGCCTTTACAAGGCATGAGAACCCAAAAAATCCAAAAAAGTAGGTGTTCCTCCTACCCAAAACAGAGACACCCAAGGGAAGAGCATAATATAAAACTTTTCCTTACTATGTATATTAATGCTTATTTATGGGGACCCTCCCCTAATATGTTATGGGAACAAGCCTTATGGGATGGTGTTAAGGTGTGAGATGTATGGTGTTATTAATTGAGGGTAGTGTTTTTTTTTTTTCTCTTCATGTTAGGCTTTTAGATAGAAACTTTTCTACATGGATATATCTCTACCAGTTAATTCTATTTTTGAACACTTAGAAGCCTGTAGTTGCATGATACATTTACACTTTTCTATTTTGCGATAATATTCTAGTATTTGGTTTTGATATCCCAGAATGCTAGTGAAGTGATTAAGAATCATCTTTTATAATATCTGTTTAGTAAAGAGTGGATGATCTGCTTATGATCTCTATTGATTATCGTGTCTTGAAGAGATCACCTTTAGTAAAGAAGCTATCCAATAAAAGATTAGTATTTCTTATTTATTACAAAAGTAGTTTAGTATTTTCCTTTGTTTTAGGGCTCTTGTTTAGTTCTTGTAT